>PVKY010004728.1:0-18712 GCA_004027775.1 Bradypus variegatus
CCCCCATCTGAGAGCACCCCTCCATCCGGGTGCTCCGCCCACCTGAGCCCCCCATCCGCGTGCCCCTCCTGGGCCCCAGCCCCGCTGACGGCCGCCCCCGCAGGTGCTGGAGGACAACGACTACGGGCGGGCCGTGGACTGGTGGGGGCTGGGCGTGGTCATGTACGAGATGCTGTGCGGCCGCCTGCCCTTCTACAACCAGGACCACGAGAAGCTCTTCGAGCTCATCCTCATGGAGGAGATCCGCTTCCCGCGCACGCTCAGCCCCGAGGCCAAGTCCCTGCTCTCGGGGCTGCTCAAGAAGGACCCCAGGCAGAGGTGGGCGGGCGCCCCGGGGCTGGGCCCTCGGGTGGTGGCGTCCTTGGCCGCTGGGAGGCTGGGAGGCTGCTCCCCATCCCCCCACACCCACCCCCACCCTGTCCTGCCCCAGGCTCGGCGGGGGCTCTGAGGACGCCAAGGAGATCATGCAGCATCGCTTCTTTGCCAGCGTCGTGTGGCAGGACGTGTACGAGAAGAAGGTGTGTGCCAGGCCTTGCACACTTCCACAGCCCCACACACCCGCCTCCCTCACGCAGTCGCACGCAGTCACGCTTGCACACAGCTGCATGCCATGGCCGCACCCACCGCCCTCCATTCACACTCGTGAGCCCACACACTCAGCCATCTGCTAGCACACACCTGCACTCCGAGGGCCCCTGACTCGCACATGTGCGCGCGCGCGCGCGTGCACACACACACACACACACACACACGCACACACGCTCAGCCCCACTAGCACTCTCGCCCCCACAGCCCAGCTCCCCTCCCTGTGCACCCCACCCCCAGCAACCCCAAGGACAGAGAGGGCCCTCGATCCGTCCCCACCCTGTTGGCTGGAGCTGTCTGAGCCACAGGCCTGCCGGGGTTCCCCCCAAAAGTCTGTGCACACCCTGCCTTCCCCCCTTGTCCAGGGAGGGGCTATGCATGGACGCGGGAGGGGCTGGCCTCCAGGCTTCCACCCACTGATGCTGCACATTGAAGAATGAGGTGGCGTGGGGGCTGTCCCTTGCTGTCCACCAGTTCTTCTGGTTGTCTGATCTCAGTCCCTCCTGCTGCAGGGCTCACTGCTCTCAGTGGCTACGGGATGGGTGGGGGTGGGGGTGGGGAGAGCCAGCTCCTTGTCTAGCACACCTGGGAGGCTTCCTGGAGGGAGGCAGCTGCTTCCCACGTGCCTTCGTTTCACAGGGTTCTCACACTGCCCTTTGCCCTCTGAGGACCCCTGGAGCCCCAGGCCCCGGCCCAGGCTAGTGGGGTCTGTCTGACTGGCCTCCAGAGGGCTGTACAAGGTGGGCTGAGGGCTCCATCTCCCGGACATGATGCCACATTTCTGCACTCCACACACCTAGTCTAAGGCTACGTGTGTCTGCCTGGGGTCTCAGGGAAGCCCCCCCACTCCATGCAAGCCAGGGCCGCCTTGCTCTCCCCACGGCTCGGGACTAGGTGCTGTCGCTGTCTGCCCTGGGGCCGCCACCTTCTGGCACCTGCCCTCGGGGTGCAGGGGGGCTCTGTGTGGGGGGTGCTCGCCTGCAAGAGCGGAGACGTGTCTGGTGCACAGCACTCAACAGTTGCTTTCCTGTCCTGGGTCCTTGAGCTGTGAGCCAGGCAGGACAGGCCCCCAGTTCGCTGGGGCTCGAGGGGCTCTGGTGGGGCAGGGCCGGCAGGCTGGGGTGTGGAGAGGGTGGCCCAGCCCCTGAACGTCTGTCTCCTCCTGAGTTGGCAGCTGGGTGGGGAGGGGCCCCCAGAGCCCCTAGGTTAGTTTGGGGGACACCTTGTGGCCGAGCTTGAGCAGAGCAGCTCCCCTTGTCTCCCCAGGGCACCTGGCTGGGGCTGCAGGGGCCCCACTTGCACTGGCCTCGGCCTCTGCTCCCCGGGCCTGGGAGGGGCGGCTGCCCCACGGGCCCCAGAGGCCAGGCCGCGTGGCCCTGGTAAGGAGGGGGTGCCGAAGGAGTCCGGGCAGTGTTGGAGGTGCACGGGCTGGGAGCCCACCCTGGAGCCCTTCTAGGTGTCCCTCTTCATCCTCCCCTCCCTGGTTCCTGGGAAACCCTGGTGCCTTTGACAGGCCCCCTTTGTGCTGGGGCCAGGGAGGCGCTTTGCAGAGCTGGGCTGCACTACCTGCTGTCACCTGCAGGGGCTGCTGTGAGCATGGCTCTGCTCCACCTGCCCTTGACTGATGGGGGTGCCCCCCATGCTCCCCCCAGCTGCCCACAGACACATGGACCCAGACCCCTGCCCTTCCGCCTCCTCGTTCTAGAGCTTTGCCCGTGGGGTGCTTTCACGGGGCACCAGCCCCAGCCCTGCGAGGGGTGTGAGATGCTGGGGCAGCCTGCCCTGCTAAAGCCAAGGCCTGGGTGACCACCCGCTGTGCTCCCCCCACAGCTCAGCCCACCGTTCAAGCCCCAGGTGGCGTCAGAGACGGACACCAGGTATTTCGATGAGGAATTCACAGCCCAGATTATCACCATCACCCCGCCTGACCAAGGTGAGGCTGGGGGCCCACCCCAAACGGCTGCCCCTCCGCGGGGCCCCTGGCCGCGTTGCATTGGCCTCCTGCTTTTAAGTCCAAATTAAAAGAAAAGAGCCCCTGTGGGGTGGGGGTGGCGGGGGCTGAGCCGCGTCCTCCCGCAGACGACAGCATGGAGTGTGTGGACAGCGAGCGGAGGCCGCACTTCCCGCAGTTCTCCTACTCGGCCAGCGGCACGGCCTGAGCGGGGTCCGCCGCGTCCCAGCGCCCCTCGCGGTCCTTCTTCCTGGACGCGTTTCCGAGAGGAGCCCCGAGTCCTCCCGGGGTCACCCGGGCACCAGCCGCTGCGGAGCAAATCGGCCCGCGGGTTTTCTTAATTTATTTCATCCGGTTCGGCGGCGGTGGCAGCCTCGGCTCTCAACAGCTAGGATTTATCTAGGGGGGCGTGGGGGGCTCCTGCGGCCACTCGTGGTGTGGACGAGGCAGGGGGCATCTGCTCCCTGCCGCCCCTGCTGTCTCGGGGAACACGGCCAGAGGCTGGCTCCCGGGCTGGGGGGCTGGGGGCCCAGACCAGGGCTTGGCCCCACCTGGATGGGGACGAGGTTCAAAGTGCAGTTGGGGGGCTGGTTTGAATCTTAGAGACAAGACCCCCCACCCAAGCCCTCTCCCCTCCCCGGAATTTATCCTCGGTAGCACTTGTTCTTTATAGACGCTTTGATTTGTCCAGCTGTTCGTTCCCCCAGGCCCCGCCTGGTGGGTGCCCCCCAAACCCCAACTTTCCTCTCTGGGGGGCATCCCTGGGCCTCTTTGCCTGTGCCCCTGGCGGTTTTTTTTTTTTTTTTTACAACATTCAACTTTAGTATTTTTACTATTATAATAGGAAACTTTCCCTCCAAATTCTTCAATAAAAACTGCTTTATAAGTTTGTGGCCAGTTTCGCTCAGGTGGGTGAAGAAGGGGGTGCCCTGGGGAGGGGGTGTGTGGCTGCCATCCCTGAGGGTGCCGCGCGGCCGGGCCCCGGGGTTCCTGACGTCTCACGGCTCCCGGGGGCTCTCCCTGCTCCCCTGGGGTCTCCCCCTCTTCCGCCGTCCAAAGGGTGCTAGAAGCCCCAGTCCCCACCTGGCTTTGCCCCAGCCCAGCCATTCCGGGGCGTCTGGGCAAGATTGAGGCGGCTGGAGGGTGGGCGCCGGCCTCAGAGTGGGGTCCCGGGACAGGACAGTCTCTCCCCACACTGGTCCCGCTGCACCCCCCGATGGCCACCTTTGGGAAACGCTGGGCAGAACCCCTCTCGGGACGCCCCAGAAGAGTCCTGGGGTGCTTGGGGAGGAGGTGGGGTACGAAGGCGCTCCATCCCCAGATGACCAAGGCTCTGTCGGGAATCAGGGTACACCCTGGGGCGCCCCTTATCCAGCGGGTCCCCTCCTAGCCCCCAGGATCAAGCCCGCGCCTCTCATTTGGAGAGGGGCGTGGCTTCCCGAGCCGCCCCGCCCCTCTGGTTCCGCTGCCCGGGTGGCTGGCGGCCCCCTGGGGGAGGGCCGTGCAGAGGGCTGAAGGCCGGCCACGTCCCGGACACCCCCCACCCCGCTCCAGCTGCGGCCGCCGTGGTCCCGGCAGAGCAGCCAAGGGGGCCTCGGCCCCGCCCTTCCCGGGAGCCCCGCCCCGGCCCGCAGGGGTTGGCGCGGGCGCCACCTGGCGGCCACCGGCGGAGCTGCTCCCCGGGCGGCGGGGTGGGTGCTCCGGGCCCCGCGGCGGGTGGGGCCGAGGGTGAGGCGGCCAGGGCGCCCAGGCCGAGGGGCACCAGCAGGTCCTCTGCGGGCTCCCTTGGGTCACGGGTCACCTTGGGGACATGCCCTGCGGGCCAGGGGAGAGGCTTCCAAATAGGCCTTGCAGGCAGGACGGCGGCCCTCGGGGCGCCCGGACCCTGCGCGCTGTTCCGGGTGGAACCGCCTGCGGCAGGAACCCTCCTGCTGCAGCTTCCAGGGAAGGCCAGAGGCGGGTCGGGGACGTGCAGACGGACTTCCGGGGAGAAAGCTGCCAGGTGCAGGGCTCGGCAGCCCTGGGGGTGGGGTGGGGGCGCCGGGCTGGGGCCGGACACAGAAACACAGGCGAGTCCAGCGCTTCTGCGGCGGGAGCTGATGCCCACACGCGCCCCCAGACGAGGCCCCGGGGGGCAGCCGGGCCGGACCAGCAGCTCCCGTGGGGGCGAAGGGCTGTGCCTGGCTGTGCCCCAGGCGGCGGCCGTTCTGTAGCTGGTTCGGGGCAGTTCTCAGGAGGTGCCTTGGTGATACTTGCTTCATGATTTTCTATTTGGCGCTGGTTGCGCTTCTGGGATTTGTGGGCTTAGTCTTTCATCAAATTTGGAAAAATTTCAGCCATTGCCTCAAAAAACCTGCCACCACCCCCAGCCGCCGCTCACTGGGGCTCTTCCGTTGTTCCCTGCGCGTCCCTTTGGGTCGTTTCCAGGGCTTCCCGGAGTCCGTCCCGGGGTCTCCCCTGCTGCTCGGGCAGCCAGAGCTGCCCCCTCCCCACGTGCGTCCCCATCTCCAGGCCGGGTCTCAAGCACCCAGAGGTGCGCACAGCGGCCGGCTGTGCCCGTGCCCCCAGCCCACCACCGCAGTCATTTCTGGGTCTCTCTGGACTGATTTTTCTTCATTGTGAGCTGTGTTCTGCCCTTCCCCCTTTGTCCTTTTAACAGATTATGTCATTGCAAACACTATACAAAGTTCCACTAAGAAGTTTGAGTCATTTAAGGGCTATTTTAAGAAATGTGAATACTTTGGATTCCCTTATTACATCAGATGATGATGTTCAGAAGTTATAGGCTTATAGAAAAATCAGGCATAAAATGCAGAGTTCCCACATACCCCCCATCGGGAACACCTGCGTTACGTAGTAGTCGTGACAATTCATGAGGCACATTTCACGGTTGTCCCACTCACCATAGCCCTCCCGCCATAGCGGGGCTCACCGTGGGGCAGTCCTGTTTTGTTTTGTTTTTTAACTTTTATTCTACCTGCCTGGTAATGCTTTATTGGCTGCTAGACACATGTAAATTTTACCTTAATGAGTGCTGGGTTTGTTCTTCAGTTAGCCTGGGCCTTGGCCCAGAATGCTCTCTAAGGATTCGGAAGCTTTTGTCTTTTGCAGGCTTTCGGCACCAAGGCCCCCGAGCACCCCCGAGCACCCCACGCCTGGCCTGCCCTGCCCCTATGCCAGGAGCTTTCCCACCCGGCTCCCAGGAGCAAGCGTCTGGCCCTCCCTGGGGGCTTCTTCAGCCTGTGGTCAGCTCTCAGGAGACTAGGGGGTCCCACAGGCCTCGCTCTCTTCGCAGCACCCTCCTCCCCCATTCCCCACCAGCCTC
Source organism: Bradypus variegatus (assembly GCA_004027775.1). NCBI lineage: Eukaryota > Metazoa > Chordata > Mammalia > Pilosa > Bradypodidae > Bradypus > Bradypus variegatus. The sequence continues at coordinate 5,862 of PVKY010004728.1, forward strand.
GCGACTCCGAGACCACCCTGGCTGCCTCTCCAGGAGGGCCACTCTCCTTCTCTCTCTCTCAGGGACCGTGCCCCACATAGCCAGCTGTCCAGCGTCTGGATCTTTTAGGGTTTTTCTACTAGTTTAAGGTGGGAGGGCAGAGCCAGTGCCTGTTACTCCCTCATGGCAGGAGCCACCCAGGTGCCGGGCCCTGCCTGAGGGAAAGGACGTGGAGCCCACATCACAGCCAGGAGAGGGACCCCACAGCTCACTCCAGGTAGAGACCGTGAGGGGCCGGGTGCGGCAGGAGGAGGAGCTGCCTCTGGGGAAGGCACAGCGGTGGGGAAGACGCCGAGGTGGGAACCTGCTTTGCGGGTTTCAGGACAGCAGGGGGCCATGACCCCACGGGCTCAGGCCGTCACCTTTAGGGGTGATCAGCGTGGGCAGGGCTGGGAGACATGGGGAGGGGGCCTGAGGCAGAGGGCAGGGCGCGGACTTGGGGCACAGGGCTGCGCCTTGCAGGCAACACCTGGAACTGGCAGGGCGGTGACCCCACACTGTGGACGGCAAACGCCGGGCTCGCTGCTGCCACTTGATCCTGTGCTTGTGTTGGGCACAGCAGCTGTGCCAGCCGCGGCTACAGAACGTTCCCTGGGCCAGGCCCTTCCTGGGCCGAGCCGCCCACTGGAAATGCCCCAATCTAATCGCCACCCCACTGTCACCAAACACAGCCCCCACCCTGGCCTGGCTCTGGTCCCTCACCCAAGGGCTACCGTTCCCCACGAATCCCATGGCTTGCCCCGCAGCTTGCCAGGGCCCCCCGCCGCCCACAGGATGATTCCTCGCTCCTCACAGCTCCGTCCCTCTGCCCCATCCGCCCTCCAGTCCCGGATTCCCTGGGAAGGCTCACAGGGGACTTATGACAGCTCATGCCTCTCCCTTCGCCCACCCCTGCCCTCCACCGTCAAGGCTCTGTGCTAACCGTGCCGGCATGAGCACGCCCGGCCCCGCTGGCACTGCGGGGACAGATGGCCAGTCACCCGTGGCGGCTGCTGCGCTTGGCGCTCGGGCTGCCCAGGCCTGCTCCAGGCTGGACGACCGCAGCCGAGCCACGCACTCGGGGCTCCGCGGTCTGCTGTCGGGTGGGGGGCTGCTCAGGGAGGGCGGCAGGACCGACTGCGTGCTAAGCTGTTCTTCACCCACCGGGGCCACGGCACCTTCCCGGCACCCAGCGGGTCACACGGGTTAGGGTGAGGCCGTGCCCTACACACCACTAATGCAAGCCAGAGTCCTCGGGTCCAAATATAAAGAGGTTTATTCACTTCTGCCACAGTATAAAATATAAAACATCAAAGCCACCCCGCCCCGCCTGCTCGCCCACAGTTCTGTACCCCGACACCCGGGGCTGGTCACCTGAGGAGGTTCCATCCCAGGGGAGCGGGCCTCAGGAGACAGGCTGATGGGAGCACCCTCAGGCTTCAAACAGGGTGCAGCCGGGGCACAGCACCTTCTCGTGGATGTCGCTGTAGCTGCCAATGTCACCGGGGGGAAAAAGAGACGCCCTGTGAGCCTGCGGGGAGCACCAGGGACCAGGCGGACGGGACCCCATCAGAGCTCCCCACTGCAGACGGCCTGCATTGGTACACATCACCAGGTGGCTTTCTTCTGAGGAACCAAGACTAAGGGAAAAAGACTAGGAAATTCAGCAAATCGCAGAAAGGAGCTCCTCAGCAAGCCGGCAGCACCCGCGGGGCTGTGGGTGGGCCGAGCCAGGCGCCAGCAGCTCTGCCTGCTGTCACCTGGGAGGGGGCTTTCCTCCTGAGACTGGGAAGCAGCAGGCACGGGGCAGGAGGTGGGCATGTGGGCAGGAGGGCCCAGCCACCGTCAAGCCTGTGGCCTGGAGCCCGGGGTTTGTTTATAAAACAGAGCAGGGCGAGGACCTCTGGGCTGCACACACGTCAGCCCTCTCCGACAGCTCGTTCTGAGTTCTGTGAGCGTTCACAGAGGGGAAGCAGAAGGAAGGAGAGGCAGGAGGACAGCCACAGGGACGTCTGAAAGGAAAGGTAGGAGGACAGCCACAGGGACGTCTGCAGGACGCTGCGCTGCTGGCACAGGGGCCAAGCTCCCGCTCCCCAGGCCCCCTGGGTCACTGTGGCCTACAGCAGTGCCCTGTCCTGTGCTGGGCTAATCCCCCTGAAGGGAGATGGCAGCTGGAAACCGGAAATCCCACTCCTTTGTCAGCTTACGAGGACATGGAATGAAGACGAATGGAGCTACGAGAAAAAGAACTGCATGTTGGTAACTAACCCCCCGCCTCCAGGAACCCCAGGCCAGACCCGCTGCAGGGTCCCCCCCAGGAAGAGCCTGCTCTGTCCCCCAAGCCTGGCTGGAGCCCACAGCTGCAGAGCTCCTCACAGGGAAAGCACTACAGGGGTGAGCTGCTTCAGTTTTACGTGTGGGTTTTACAAACTGGAGACTGAGTTTGTTTTCGGTCTATAGAACGTGCCTGTTTTGGTAAAACATGAGTTTCTTATGAGGCACAGCGAAAGGACGCTGCGTTTCGCACCCCACTGCCAAGATGAGCTGCACCATCAGGCCAGTCCCCTCCGGCGCTCGGCAGGGACAGGTCCGATCAGCTGTGGCACATCCAGACACGCACAGTCGCCAAGCCCTGCCCGGTGCCGCCTCGGGAGACGAGCCACGATCAACCAAACAGAAGCCAGGGCAAAAGCTGCCCTGCACCTGCTCCACGTGGTAGGACTTCCTCAAATAACCAGCACGTTGTATAAGGTAAAAAGAGTGAGAAAGAACTACTTAAGTCCTATGCTGACGGCTTGAAGACCAAAACACCGAGTTTACGACAGAAGACCATGACCAGACAGAATTTATAATCTATGAGATTTATAGTTCCTTAAGAAAAGATCATTAAAAAAAAAAAGGTAAAGCTGGGCAAAGTCACCACCATGGTACCCTGTTGGTGGCTGCCCACAGCGAAGCCTCAGCCCACGTCCCCCACCCCGTACGCCCATGTGCCCCCCAGCCACCCCCCACGCCCGCCCTGTGTCCCAGGCTCTCCTGAGGCAGCCACTCCAGCGGCGACACACATTCGGCCACTTACGCGACAACGGCGCAGGATGAGCAGGCCCCGGTGCCGCAGCCCCAGCAGGTGTGCAGACAGTGGCTGCACAGGGGCCGCTCGCACTGGCCACAGGCCGCCTTCCCGTCCACGCTGCGGACGCAGGACGAACAGGCTCTGGAAGCCGCCAGCAGCAGGTCTGTCAGGAGGAAAGGCCGGGTGCCGTCAGCCCCAGGGGAGAGCCAGCAGCGCAGGCCTGGTCCTCACGCACCCGTCTGCAGTCACGAGCTGCACGGCACTCCTGGGCACGGGCTCTTCTGTCCCAGCTAAGGAGACCACTTTGGCTCCATCGTCTGGGAGAGCCAGGTACCCCATGCACCCCCATGATGCTCGGGGCCCCACAACGTGGCCCCTGCACCAAGCACTGCCAATGCCTGGCCGCTGGGCAAGAGTGGCCGGCCCGGATGAGAGGCAGCGTCCCCCTCATGCCGGGATGCCAGAACCAGAACCTTGCCCGGCCCTCCTTGTCACCTCTGCCTGCCCCTGGATTTCTGGAAAGGGGTCCCGGCCCTTCTGGACCCACTGGCAGGCCCTGGGTGGGCTGGGACCCGCTGTGGAGGCCCACACTATGCCGCGAGCTGCCAGCTGGGTCCCATGGGCCGGGGCCTGTCTGGGGGGGCTGCCAGGTGGGGGCAGGTGGTGTGCAGGGGAGGCTGCTCCTTTCCTGTCTCAGCAGTTACAAGCCTTTTAACTCCGGGAAGCCACAGGAGTGGGTCCCCCAAGAGGTGCAGCAAGCCACCCCACCTGCCCAGCGTAGCCAACCCTGCTCGCCCAGGAGTCAAACATCTGCACGGGCCAGGGCAGGGACGCGCTGCGGCGGGGGCCACTCACCGGCTTCACAGGCCTGGGTGTGGCTCCGCACCAGGCGGCCGCCGGGGCCAATCAGCAGCTGCCCTCTGGCGACTCCCAGGGCCCCCGTGGGGCCGGGCTGCGGGGACTCTGGCAGCTGGACGATGGTGCAGCTCTCGGGGACGCCTTCATCCAACACGTGGTTCATGCAGGCCTGGGCCCCACGGAACAGGAGCTGCCTGGTCTTCTCTGGGGAAAACAAACCGTCTCTTGCACTTGTTCCTTTACAGTTCACAGAGCTCCTTGGCAGCCACTGTCCTTTGCACTGTCACCTGCTCTCACCAGTCTAACCGTTTCCCATGAATGGGTGCCTCCACACCTGGAATGCCTCCCGCCCTTCCTTTCCTGGGTGGAGCCGCCACCTCCTCCAGGAAGGCTCCCTGCTGTGCAGCACCACTTGTGTCCTAGATGCAGCGGCCCTTCTCCCTCATCTGCTCATTTTCTCAACAGCTCTAGGCATATGGTCTCCCGCTGGCCTGGCCTCATTTCACTGGGCCGTGTGCTCCCCAATCCCTTTCCCCTCCTCCCCAGCAAACCCCCCTCCTGCAAGCAGCTAGGAAGCTCCTGGCTGAGGAAAGTGAATGTCAGCAACTAAGGCCACAGAGTCAGCAGCCCTGAGGCCCAGCAGGACCAATGCCCCGGCCAGCACGCACTCGTCCTCGTCTGCGGCTGAGGGCACGGCAGCAACTGGCCTGACCAAGGCATCCCAGCAAGAGCTCCCGGAGCTGAAGCGGTGCGGGGACCTAGGGCAGGGGCCTTCTGTCTGACTATATGTCAGGCACCTGGGGAGCTTTCCAAAATTGAATGTCTGGGATCCAGTCCCAGAAATGCCTTGATCTTGCTTTCCATCTCGGCCCAGCACGGCCAGGGCAGAGCTCCGGTCATTCTCCCAGCTGCCGGCCCTGCGTGGAATCAGCACAAGTCACCAGGAAACCCAAGTGGATGGTGATGACAGGCCAGCTGCACCGAGTCCCCCGCCACTGGCCCTCCAGCCCCTACCATTTCTACAATACCCAGTGCAACTGGGAATTGGGGGCGGGGGATCACGTGGTGAGACTAATCCTTGTCTCCAAAGGCTTCTGGCTCATTCAAGGTGAAGAGGTTGGGGTGAACGCTCAGGCTTCGAATTTGTTACATGACCTCAAACTGGGCGCCTGCGCTTATTTACAGACTGCCCGGGACCCAGCCCCACCTTCAGGCCTGGGCCCTGGGAGTGACAGATAAGCTTGGGGTGCGCTCCCAGATGGGGCGGCCAAGGAGAGTCAAGAGGCAGACCCGCCCAGGCCCGACTGCCCGTCAACTCTTCCTTTAGCCTGATAGCCTCGGACGGGGCAAACCCTCATCTCAGCACCTGCGTTTGAGTTCGCACCCAGTGTACAAGGCAAGGAAGGGGAGAGCGCCTGCTGGGGCCGGGGTAGGGTCGCCCTCAGGCCCAGCTCTTCCCCAGACTCCTGCAGCACAAGCGGTACGGCTGATCCGCCCCGAATCATCTCCCAGCCGCTCCAGTCGGTCGGCCCCGCCCGGGAGGCAGAGCAGGTCCCACTTGGTGCGTGCCCAGGGTCACAGGGGGAGGGCCGGCCTCAGGCCCGCATATCCCACCTTGAGCTGCACCTGCACCCCGACGGCACCCGCGGGGCGGCGCGCGGAGGGCCACGACGGGCCTGTCCGCGGGCGGCCGGGCGCGGGACCCCGGCTCCGGGCGGGCGTCGCCCCCCGCGCCCCACTGCCGGCCCCGGCCCGCCCGCCCCGCGCTCACCGAAGATCTCCCGAGAGTAGCGCTCGGCGCACACGCCGCGGCTCAGCTCCTTCGGGCCCACGCGCACCTTGAGCTGCAGCGGGGCCGCGTCCCCGAAGGGGCAGCCCCGCTTGGGCATGGCCACCAGGCCCGGCAGCGACGCAGTTCCACGCGCCGCACGCTCCCGCCGGCCCCTGACGTCACGGCCGCGAGCCAATCGCCGGCGCCGCGCGGCTCGGGCTAAGCCAGGGCGGGGGCGGAACTCGTGCGCAAAGAGCCTTGGGATAGGCCGGAGGCGACAGCCCGGGCGGGGCTCGTAGGCGGCGCGGGAAACGCTAGGCGAGGGCGAGGGCGGCACTGGTGAGCGGAGCTGTGCCGCGCGGGAGAAGCCGGGGCGAGAACAGGGCCGGATGCGTGTGCCGCGCGGCTCGGGATAGGCCGAGGGCGAGACCCGAGGCGGTATTCGCGAGCCGGGGGCGGGACTTGGCGGCCTACGGCAGGTCAGAAGCGAGGCTGGGGACGGAAATCGAGAGCGGCGCGGCGCCGGATAGGCCGGAGGGCGGGATGTGCGTGGCGCGGTGCGTGATAGGCCGCGGCCAGGTGGGGGGCGGGACTCGTAGGCGACGCGGTGCGTGATAGGCCAGGGGTGGCCGGGGCGGGACTCGGGAGCGCCGGGAATGGCGTTGTTTTTTGGTTCCTAAACAACTCTCCAAACAGGTTCTGTTTCTTTGTTTAAATTACCGAAGTTTGGCGATGAGTCATGTTTTATAATATTTAGGTTTTAGATATTCAAAGCACACACAAAAGTAGAGAAATGACCCACTGAGCGGTCACCCGGTTTGGAAATGACCGCGATGCGGACACCGTGGGGGCCCGTCCCCTTGCCTTGCCCAGGGATTCCAGCCCGCGCGGGGCGTCTCCTTACAGAACCGCGAGGCGACGCCACTGTCGTGAAGGTCCAGCCCGTGATCGGCCTCCCGGGCGCTGACATTCCTGGGCTCAAAGGTGGCTTTTGGAGCTCGCTCGCCGGACTCGTCTAGGGCTCGGCTGGCTGCTGCGTCCCTCCCCTCGGGCAACCCAGAGCCCTGCCCCTCTTCTCTTCCCCGTGGAGCGCTCCGCGGTCCGACTACCGGCAGCGTCCTCCTGGGGCTTGCCTTGCTCCCTGATACCTGGATTTCTGGTAATGGTAGCGAGCTCGGGAGGCCTGGCTAGCTTCAGGGTCCTCACCCGTGGGTCTGCAGTGTCTGCCTGGCCTCCTCGTGTCTTCTTTCCTGGCTGCAATGACAAATGCCACACAACGGGTTGACTTTACAACAGGTGTTAACTGCCTTGTGCCAGGGAAATGCTTTCTCCCCAAAGTCTGCAGCGCCCTGGTACTGGCTTGCCCTGTGCCTCGGGGGCCTGGTTTGCCTCTCTGTCCCCCGCATTCCCTGGTGTCCACTGACTTCGGCTTCTGGCTCCTCCCGGGGGCTTCTGGATTTCTTCTACTGTTAAAGGACTCCAGCAGTATGGTGCAGGCCCACCCCACTTCAGTGGGCCCACACCTTGGCTGAAAATAACATCTTCCGGGGTCCTATTTATGCAGGAGTTCATCCCCGCAGAAACATGGGTTAAGATTAAGGACATGCCTTCAGGAAGATGGCAGAGTGGGTGAGGCAGAACGGGCTTCTCCATGACAGAAACTAGAGAGGGGCCAGAGGACACCCAGGACCGTGGTTTTGGGGTGGACCAGCCATCGAGGGTCCCCCACAGTATGTGGAGGAGACATGGAGAAAAATGTGAGAGACGGCGACTGGAGGGAGGGGGTGAGTTTGTTGGGGCCCAGCCGCCTCCCAGACAACCCCTCTGGACAAGGGAGCGAGCAGCAGCTGTCCACTCCCGGGCACCCACCTTGGCGGTTAGCTGGGGGGTGAACCTCCGCAGGCAGACAGCGGGGAGCTCCCACGAGGGCACCCGGGAGGCAGCATCTACTCCCCCCCCACACGGAGGTCTGGCTGGGGTGCACCAGCAAGAAGCATGGACAGGAGAGGCGCCATACTGACGATCAGGAGCCCTCCCACACCCTCGAGACTTGGGGTGCAAGGCAGGCAGAGAGTGGGCACGTTTGAGCTGGAGGGTGCCCCTGAGCGGACTCCCTGCCGACCTGCGGTGAGCCCAGGTGGCAGACCCAGGGCGGGCATTCCCCAGAGCGCACAGAGTTCCGGTGCACTAACGGGTTCCCCACCAGATTTGGATGCTGCCCACCACTTACAAGTTTCTGGGAAGACTTAGTTAAAAGCACCACTGCTGGTAAGTCAGGAAACTGCACTCCAGCAAGCTGTGCCTCCACATCGCCACCTTCTGATAGGTCAGGGAGACTGCATGCCAGAGAGCTGTAGCTCTCCCAAATTATATACAAAAGCTCAAATAATCTTGCAGTTTCCAAAACAACCTTCTCAAGATAAGCAAATGCCCTGAAGCCAAAAGAAATTCATAAAGCACTTTAAGAATCCAGAAGATATAGACAAGCCAAAGGAACAAATTCAAAGCCAGAAGAGACACAAAATTGAGCAATTAATTAAAGAAATACAAACAAATCTCCAAAACAACTTCAAGGAGATTGTTAAAGACATAAAGGAAATCGAGAAGACTCTACAAGAGCATAAAGAATTTGAAAGAGTAAATTAAAAAATAGCAGGCTGTTCTAGTTTGCTAATACTGCCAGAATGCAAAACACCAGAGATGGATTGGCTTTTATAAAAGGGGGGTTTATTTGGTTACACAGTTACAGTCTTAAGGCCATAAAGTGTCCAAGATAACACATCAGCAATTGGGTACCTTCACTGGAGGATGGCCAGTGGTGTCCAGAAAACCTCTGTTAGCCGGGAAGGCACGTGGCTGGTGTCTGCTCCAAAGTTTGGATAAAATGGCTTTCTCCCAGGATGTTCCTCTCTAGGCTGCAGTTCCTCAAAAATGTCACTCTTAGTTGCACTTGGGATATTTGTCCTCTCTCAGCTTCTCCGGAGCAAGAGTCTGCTTTCAACGGCCGTCTTCAAAATGTCTCTCATCTGCAGCTCCTGTGCTTTCTTCAAAATGTCCCTCTTGGCTATAGCTCCTCTTCAAAACATCACTCACAGCTGCACTGAGTTCCCTCTGCCCATCAGCTCATTTATATGGCTCCACTGATCAAGGCCCACCCTGAATGGGTGGGGCCATGCCTCCATGGAAATATCTCATCAGTTATCACCTACAGTTGAGTGGGGCGCATTTCCATGCAAACCTAATCAGCACCAAAACGTCTGCCCCAAAAGACTGCATCAAAGAATATGGCCATTTCTGGGGGCACAGAATATATTGAAACTGGCACATTCCACCCCCTGGACCCCAGAAAAACATATGCTTTCCAAATGCAAAATACATTCATCACATCACAATATCACAAAAACTTTTTCTCATTTCAGTAACAATAGGTAAGTATGAGATCCCATCAAAACAATTATAGGCATGGTCAGTCCTAAGGCATAATTCCCCTCTAGCTGCAGATCTGTGAACTTAGAGCAAGTTATGTGCTTCCAATATACAAAGGAGGGACGTTCATAGGATAAATATTCCCATTGCCATAAGGAGAAACAGTAAGGAAAACAGGATTAATAGGACCAAAACAGTTCCTAAAACCTGCAGGACAAACTCCATTAGATTTCAAAGTCTGAGAGTCATTTACAGAACGACATTGCAACCTTGGGGCTTGAGAGAGTGGGAGTCTAACCCTTCCTACGGGCCTTTTAGGCAGCCCTTTCGTCTCCAAATGCTGGGGTGAGTGCTCCAACATATCCACACACTGGGGATACCATCTTCTCGGCCCCACCCTCCTCAAATATCGGGGCAGCACCCAGATTCCCTTCCATCTCTGGGGCACATGCTCAACCCCTTCAGAACACTGTGGTGGCAGTGAGGCTCTCCCCAATTGCCTGGAAATGTGCTCCACCCTCTTTGGGGCTTGGGGTGGCAGAACATTTCCTGAGCATCAAGGCGGAAAGCCTGCCCTTGACCTCTGGGGCAAACTCACCCTTTCCACGTGTGTGGGCCACTCCACTCTCCCAGCCCAAGGCCTCTTGACTCCAGACCTCAACCTCCATGTCTCTGTCTTTGAATAAATTTTTCCTTCAATTTGTTCCTTGTCTGTCTCCTCCAGTCCAGACTGGCAATGGCTCTGTCTATAAAGATCTTGCAAAAATTCTGTTGGCTTTGCATGATGCACACAGGGGTTAAAGCCATCAAACAATAAGATTTTCCACAAATCCTTTCTGTTTAACTCCTTTTCCGATCTTGGCTTCTACTGAAATGGCAGGTGGGTTCCATGTTTGGTTACATCCTCATGTTGGGCTGTAGCTTCTGGGATTCCACCACCTGGAAGCCTAATTTTCCAAGCCATCAGCTTCTGGTTTCTTTGAACTCAAGAGTTCAGTTCTAAGTTTATCTCTGTCTGCTTGCATTTTACTATAAACTGCAAGGAGAAGCCAGGGTACATCCTCCACATTTAGTCTGGAGATCTCCTCAGCTAAGTATTCCAGGTTGTCACTTTCAAATGCTTCCTTCCATCTGACACCAGGACTCAATTTTGCCAAATTCTCAGCCACTTTAAAACAAGGATTTCTTTTCTTCCAGTTCGCAACAACACATTCATCATTACTGTTCAAGCCCTCGTCAGAAGTATCTTTAGAGTCCATATTTCCACAAACAGTCTCTTCAAAGCAGTTTAGGCCTTTTCTATCAAGCTCCTCACAATTCTTCCAGAATCTTCCCCTTATCCATTTAAAAAGCCACTCCAACATGTTTGGTATTTGCAAACTCAGCAGCAAAAGCGCCCCACTCCTGGTACCAAAATCTGTTCTAGTTTTCTAATGCTGCCAGAATGCAAAACACCAGAGATGGATTGGCTTTTATAAAAGTGGGTTTATTTGGTTACACAGTTACAGTCTTAAGGTCATAAAGTGTCCAAGGTAATACATCAGCAATCGGGTATGTTCACTGGAGGATGGCCAGTGGTGTCCGGAAAACCTCTGTTAGCTGGGAAGGCACGTGGCTGGTGTCTGCTCCAAAGTTCTGGTTTCAGACAAGAGGGGCAAGATGGCGGCATAGAGAGGAGTGGAAGCTAAGTAGTCCCCCTGGAGCAACTAAAAAAAACCAGAAACAACTAGTAAATAATCCAGAATAACTGCAGGGGGACAAACGAGACCATCCACTCATCACATACCAACCTGAATTGGGAGGAACGCCCAAGATCACAGCATAAAATCTGTAAGTAAAACCTGCAGATCCAAGTCACAAGACCCCCTCCCCCATAGCCTGAGCTGCAAAGCCTCGTGGTGCCAGAGAGAAGCTCTCTCAGAGCAAGCAAATATAGCTCAGCTGAGCTCCAACTGGGGTTTTAAGTAGCAAGTGTGAACTGCTCACTACAGGTACGAATCTCCAAAAAAGCAGACAGAGGCTTTGGGTGATGACTGACCTTGGAGAGCCGGAGGGTCGCCTTGGACTAGGTCTGAAGGGGACTATCTGTTTCTTTTTCAACTCAGTGGAGAAAGCCCCAGCCATTTTCAGTTTCCAGGTCTGTGACTCAGAGAAGAGTGGAGACAGCACAAGCAGAGAGAGAGATGATTGAAATGCTAATGACCTCCCCCTAGGGGGTCTATCTTCTCTAAGAGGAAAGGGGTGGGGCCCTTTCCATTCAGAACCATACACCAGAGCCAGGGGGAACACGGCCATACCTCCTCATACAAGTCAAGAATTACAGGCTAACAGGCATCACTTGCTGGGCAGAACAACACAGTGACGTGAGGCATCAAAGGGTGGAGCAATTTTCTAAGACACACCCTCAGAGAAACCAGATACTGAATATTTCTTCCCTCTGGGAACTGAGCCTGTTATCATCTGGGAAAACCTGATTTGGATAACCAAGGAAACCATGCCAAGACAACAGAAAATTACAACCTACACTAAGAAAAAGAAAGTTATGCCCCAAAGGAACAAATGTTCACTTCAACTGAGATTCAGGAATTTAAACAACTAATGCTAAATCAATTCAAAAAGTTTAGAGAAGATATCGCAAAAGAGATAGAGGCTGTAAAGAAAACACTGGGCATACATAAGGCAAAAATGGAAAGTTCAAGAAAACAACTGGTAGAATCTATGGAAATGAAAGGCACAACACAAGAGAGGAAAGACACAATGGAAACATACAGCAACAGATATCAAGAGACAGAAGAAAACACTCAGGAACTGGGGAACAAAACACCTGAAAGCCTACATGCAAAGGAGCAGATGGAGAAAAGAATGAAAAAATATGAGCAACATCTCCAGTAACTTAAGGATGAAACAAAGTACAATAATGTACATATCATTGGTGTCCCAGAAGGAGAAGAGAAGGGAAAAGGGGCAGAAGCAATAATAGAGGAAATAATTAATGAAAATATCCCATCTCTTATGAAAGACATAAAATTACAGATCCAAGAAGTGCAGCATACTCCAAACAATAGATCTGAATAGGCCTATGCCAAGACACTTAATATTCAGATTATCAAATGTCAAAGACAAAGAGAGAATCCTGAAAGCAGCAAGAGAAAAGCAATCCATCACATACAAAGGAAGCTTAATAAGACTATGTGTGAATCTCTCAGCAGAAACCATGGAGGCAAGAAGGAAGTGGTGTGATATACTTAAGATACTGAAGGAGAAAAACCGCCAACCAAGAATCCTATATCCAGCAAAGCTGTCCTTCAAATATGAGGGAGAGCTCAAAATATTTTCTGACAAACAGACAATGAGAGACTTTGTGAACAAGACACCCGCCCTACAGGAAATACTAAAGGGAGCACTACAGTGTGATAGGAGAAGACAGGAGTGCATGGTTTGGAACACAAATTTCGGAGATGGAGCACAATGTAAGTACACTGAACAAAGATAACTATGAATACGGTTGGGAGAGGAAGGTTGGGAGCATGTGAGACACCAGAATAAAGGAGGAAAAATAAAGACTGGGACTGTGTAACTTTGTGAAATCTAGAGTGTTCAACAATTGTGATAAAATGTACAAATATATTCTTTTACGAGGGAGAACAAGCAAATGTCAACCTTGCAAGGTGTTAAAAATGGGGAGGCATTGGGGGAGGGATGCAA
>PVKY010004729.1:0-18696 GCA_004027775.1 Bradypus variegatus
GTCTTTTCTGAGCCTGTGTCTTGACCTGGGCTGGTGCTTGCTAGTGCTCTTAGGAGTTGCCCTGTTTGCAGGAGTAAGAATGTCCCCTCTACTTCCCAGGAGACAGACCTTCTGCCTCTCCTGGGATTCCACTGCTGGATGTAAAGCAGGTAAGCCTTTGCCTCAGGCTGCCTGCCTTAATTGTTTACCAGGCTTCCACTGTCTCAAGCTGCTTTTGCCTAGAGAACAAATTCGGGGGAGGGTAGGTAAGGGGCACCCCAGAAAGGAGTTTCCCAAGTCAGTCTTTCCCAGCTGGAACAAGGCCAGTGACCAACAAAGGGAGCTCCGGCTGGCTCGGAACTGCTGAGGAGGGCACTGAGGGAGGGCTCCGGAGGGACAGCTCCCTGCATAGCCAATGCAGGTCTTCAACTGTCTTCCCCAGCTCTCAGTCTCCTCAGCTGCCTTTATTCGGGGTGGCTGGGAAAATGACCACACTCAGAGCTGGGCCCCCAGTGATCCGAAGTAGCTAAATGAAAGCATGATCAGTTATCAGCCCACACCCTTCCCCCACCCCTCTATCCCCAGGTCTTGGGCAAACAGACTTTTTTGTCCCTTTCTAGCAACAGCCAGCTGTGCCAGGGCCCACACCTCACTGCTGCCGGCTGTGAGAGTGGGGGCTGGGCAGTGGTAACCACCCTGCAGAGAGAGCAATTTACTAGTCTTTACTGTAAGTTACCAGCCTCTTCCTCCAGCTCTTCCCTGGAAGTTGCACAGTGTTCCACTGGGCTCCAGAGTTTCAAAATAGTTAATTCAAATAACTATGTTCTGGTGGAGGGACTGATTCCTCGAGCTTCCTATTCCACCATCTTCCCACAATCAGTCTCCTGACTAACACTTGATAAAAATCTGTATCTACTAACTTATACTTTATATACGCTGGATCTCTGTGGAAGCCTCTATTGTAAACAAAAATTAAAGTTTTCAATTTAATTATCTGAAATTGTGTATCTGCACTGAATTATGCTTTTCTTTGTTTGTGTAGCTATTGTTATAGCTATTTGCTCCTTTCAGTAATTCTCCTAACCCTTAATGAACAAGTCTGTATTTTTCATTAATTTGTATGCTTTGGCAGATTTATATTCCTCCTATTTCCAATAAGTTAATGCTAATGAAAATAGTCTTAGAAGTTAAAAAAAGATTTTATTATTATATCAATTTCCAATGGTCAATATCTGACTTTTTCTTCCTTCAAGTCAGTGTATGACTTTTTGATGGAAATGCTTTATAATTTCTGCAGAAATAACAAAGAATTATGATACTTAGTATTTAGCTCCAGAAATAAAACCAGCAGAGGGAGCATAAGAGCATAAAATTAGTTTCCTAAATCCCTATGGATGAGTAAATGTCGTGTTTCGGCCTCTGGATATGGCTATTGGGCCAATTCCATCACTAATCCACCAGTTTTTACAGGACCTTCTCTGGTGTATCAGACAGCAGGAAACGGAGTGATGGGGCGAATGGCCACATGGCTCTGTATACATGCCAAGACTTGTGTGTCTCTTAGTTTGGATCTGGACTGATGAGACCCCAGGATCACCCTTTAATGGATCTGGATCCTCTTTAGGGTCCTTGTTGGAGGTAGGGGAATGAGGAAATTAATCATTACAAAACCCCCTTTCCCAGATTTGTGTCTGGATGAGTTTGGGATCTCCCAGTGTAATGAATGAGCCTACCACATGGGAAGAGCTTAAAAATATTTCTGAATCAGCACGGACTCTCTTAGATGTCCTGGTTCTAGCTCTGAATGAATGGGTTGTGCTACGGCCAGATTAGCGATGGACAGATAGGAATGATGATGACAATAAGTTAAACATCTAACATCCACAACTGCCTTCATGTTAGTTACTGACCTTCCTGGGCCACAAAGATATTTTGTGATAAAACCATATGAGAACACTTGAAACTCCTGAGAAAGGTAAAAACACAATATACCAAGGTAACGTTTTATATTAGAATGAGCTTGTAACAATGAGACCCTTGGACCACATCTGACCCACAATGCAGAGGACAATACAGAACTCAGAGGCCTCCTGAGAACCACCACATGGGCAGGCCTTGCTACTGAGGTAGCCGCCTCTGCCTAAACCAAACCTGAGAACCATCCAGTCTGTCACCAGGCCTGCTGAGCTCTCGTCCTGAACACCTGAGGGTGACCCACTCCTTGCTTTCCCATGGCCACTGCCACATTTCAAGGGACTTAGTTTCCTAACTTACCAAATATACTCTCTACGGCCAGAGCAATCTCAAAATCCCACCAGGTTAGCTTTTGTACTTAAAACTCTTCCCTGGTTTCTCACTGACTTCAGGATAATACAGTGATCCTCAGTGACTGCCACTGCCTCCACCTCCCTTCAGCGGCCTCCCCACTCCTAGCCAGTGCTCCAGCCAGAGTTACTAGTAGTTTCCAACAGTGCATGCTCCTGCGAGTCCCCATGCCTTGGACCCTGCTGGTTTTCTCTGAGTTGCTCTTCTCACTTCATTTCCATGAACTGAACATTACTCATCCCCAAGGATCTCTGCTGAAGTGTCACCTGCCCTGAGCCCTCCCACCCTCTTCCAAGTGGGCTGTCCTCTCGGTGTCCTCAGAAGGGCTTAGTGCCAGCTTCCACCCTGGCCCCTGCCTTCTGGGTTGTGAGGAATCTGAGGACAAGGATGACACCTTTTATTTGTGAGCACAGAGAGTATAAAGAGAAGAGAGTCCAGAGCAGAACCCCATCAAAGCACAGAGAAACTAAGAACAAGCAGCTGGAGAGACAGAGAAGGAAAACAGGGAAAGAATGTGTCACAGAAGCCAGAGAAGGGCAGTGACAAGCAAGAAGGAATGATCCCAGTGTAAAATGCTGCTGGAAGGTGAAGTAAGACAAAGTTTACAACTTGTCTACTGCGTTTAACAAACTTAGCAGGCCACTGGTCACACTGGGGAGACAAGCGAAGCTGCAGGGAGCTGGAAAGCGAAGGGGCAGTGAAGAATTTGAAGCAGCTGGGAAAATGATATTCTTTTAAGAAGCACTGCTATTAAGAGAATATGATGGAAATCACTACAATGGGACATGGAATTGAGAGGGGTTTCTTTTTCTGATTTTGTTTTGTTTTATTTTAACAGAGAGGTGAGAAACTTAAGCATGTCAATGCATTGAGAGGAGAGAGGCAGTCAAGAGGGAAACGATGGAATAACTTGGTGTGCAATCCCTGAGGAGAATTAGCCAGGGAGGAAGGCACTCTCCACTCTACTGCCAGAACAATCTCTCAAAATGCGACACGGCTCTTTCTCCCTAATGCCTTTAGAGGAAGGCCCAGGCTCTTGCATTTGCGCTGGTGGGGAGGGGTGGAGGAAAAGTTTATTGGAGAGGAGATGTGGGATGAACACCAAATTTCAAGAAAGAAAAGCTTCTGCCTTTGCCTATTTTTTCCTGTGAAGGAAGAAGTCGGGGGAGATGCCAGGCAAGGAGGTTTGGGGGAGTGGTGCAGGCCTGAGGGAGCTGTGCAGGGTAGGGGGAGTGGGGGTGCAGTGAAGAAGGTACAGGGCCGAACAGGCGCCTTCCCGCAGCAGGGCTGGAAACCACAACCCTACGGTGGGAAGAGCGGTGGGAGGCTCATGGCAGCAGGCCCGAGAGAGGGGGAGGGAGAGCGGGCCTGAATGACAGCCGAGGGTCCCCAGGAGGTGCCCGGCAGGCGTGTGGCTGAAGGGATGGGCCGCCAGATCACGGGGGCGGAGACGGGGGACATGGAGGAATCGAGGGCCAGAAGTCTCAGCCTGGGGAAAGAGCAAGTTGTGCTGAGTAAGGATTTAGGGAACTGAAAGATTAGGAGACTCAAGTGAGCATGTGAGACAAAGAAAGTTAAGATTTCCGAGGCGGACATGGGACGTGACTCCCGGGAGTGGAAATCTCCCTGGCAAAGTCAGACATGACTCCCAGGGATGAACCTGGACCCAGCATCGTGGGATTGAGAACACTTTCTTGACCAAAAGGGGGAAGAGAAAAGAAACAAAATAAAGCTTCAGTGGCTGAGAGATTTCAAATGGAGTCAAGAGGTCACTCTGGTGGACATTCTTACACACTACATAGATAATACTTTTTAGGTTTTAACGCATTCGAATAGCTAGAAGGAAAAACCTGAAACTTGAACTCCAACCCAGTGGCCATGACCCTTGAGGACGACTGTGTAACTACATAGCTTACAAGGGGTGACAGTGTGATGGGGAAAACCTTGTGGCTCACACTCCCTTTACCTAGTGTATGGATGGATGAGTGGAAAAATGGGGACAGAAAAGTAAATGAATAGTAGGGGGAAGGAGGGGTATGGGATGTTTGGGGTGTTCTTTTTTACTTTCATTTTTATTCTTATTTTTTTGGAGCAATGAAAATGTTCAAAAGTTGATTGTGGTGATGAACTACAACCATATGATGACACTGTGGACAACTGCTTGTACATTCTGGATGATTGTATGCTATGTGACCATATCTCAGTAAAATTGCAGGAAAAAGAAAAGATTTCTGAAATGGGCAGTTCTGGGTCCTTCCCAGGCCCAGATGTAACTGGCATGCAGATGGCTGAAAAGGAATATCCCATCAGGAAAGGCCTGGGTCCTACAGGAGTTTCTATGCATTCTTCTTCCCAAAGGCGTAAATAATTACCATGATCTTTTATGAATCTTTTTCCCTGGACTCAATTTTCTCTTACTACATGTTCTCTCTAACATTCCTTTATTTTTCCTGTAGGAATTCCCTTTTGATCCAGATATTATTCTGTTTTCTAATCCCTTTCCCTTACTTTTGTTCATCTACCTTGACCAAACTTAGTATTAACCCCATTCTATACTGAAACATGGGTTGGTAGTCTATAGAATACATGTAATTCTAGATCCAAGATACATTTTGGGTAGAACCATGAAAACTGACAGTGACTCATTTTCCAGGGCCAGAATTTTCTAGAGTGAATCCCACATCTTAAAAACACTAGTTAAAAGTTAATAATTATCATCTACTCAAGCTCTTTCAAAGGCTAAACGTGAATATTTTATATTCCCTTGTTTAAACAACCCTGAACAGACAAATGAAAGAAAGAGGGCCTCGGGTTTTAGACTGAAAAAGACCCAAAAGAAGGAAGGGTAAAAAGGACCTTCTACTCTTTTAAGCAGCCTACTTGTCCACAATGAGTGTATTTTTCACTTCATTTGCCTTGGAAGTGGGACTCTGTCTCACACAACCTCTTCTCCCTCTACGGAGGGCAAAGACAGACTCCGGCAGCTGAATGTTCAGCCTTCTGGGGGTTGAGCAGTTGCCATAGAGTCTCAGCCATCATCTCATTTACACATACCAACTCTGGCTTTCTCCAGTGAAATAGGACAAACACCCAAATCACCAACATTTCCTCAATAGACTGGTTCCTCCTTGTTTGGAATGGTACAGAAACATTTTTGACATTCTATCTTGCTGAACCATTCTGAAATCAGTTATGTGCATTGCGTGTTATTCTCTGCACAAGATTATACATTGCCACCTTCAAAACCTATGGGAATATGCCGCAGGTAACATCAGCGCATGATGCTTTGCTTTCACTCCTACCTGTGTGTCCTCGGAATGCCGTGACCAGGGTACAGCTATCTTGCTCCAGTTTGAGGATTGTTACTTGGCCTGAGTGGTCCCCCACAAACACGTGCCGGGTTTCAACATCAAATCTGTCATGTAAGCATTAAGGATTGTTTCGTAAAATCAGTGCAGAGATTTACAATTGAACAGGAACAAGAAATGAGCAGTTCCTGTGAGGAAAACAAAAACATATACCTGAAAGAAATAAAAGTGGACTTAAATGGAAAGACAGACTATATTATTGGACAGGAGGATTCAACATGATAAAGATATCAATTTAACGTAATTCCAATAAAAAATATCAACAGATTTTTTGTTCTAGAGCTAGATATGGTGATTCTGAAGTTCATATGGAAAAATAAATAAGCAGGAAGAGCCAAGAAAACTCTGAAGATAAAAAATATATATATGTATATATACATATTTTTTACCATTGAGAGGGGGATATTATCCACACCAGATAGATATTAAAGCATGTTATAAAATCCCTACAATTAAAAGTGTGGTTCTGGTGCATAAACAGACAAACAGACCAAAGGAACAGAATTGAAAGTTTAGAAATATACCCAAAAGCATATAGAAATTTAGTACATGTCTGATAAAGGCGGTTCTTCAAATTCAGTAAAGAAATGATGGATTTTTAAAAATAATGAATGATGTTGACATAAACTACACAGCTATTTGGGAAAAAAACTGTTTCTGTATTTCATACATTATATATCAGGATAAATTCCAAATGGATTAGGTAGCTAAATGTAAAAAATGAAAACGTACTAATTCTGGATGGGAGAGTTCCTTTACAAGCTTGAAGTGAGAAAAGCTATGACTCAAAAACACAAATACATACCATACGTAAAGTCAAGAGATAAACTGGGAAAAAAAAAAAGTCTTGCAACTTATTCCACAAAGAGCCCAAATCCTTAATATAAAAAGAGCAATCAAGAAGAAAAAAGATTACAAACCTAAGAGACAAATGGGCAAAGCACATGGACAGCTCAGCAATTAAAAACAAACATGGCCCTGTGCAGGAAAGGGCTCACACAGCAGGCGTGAGCATGATCCTTGGAAAGGCCGGCTTCCGGGTGGACTTTGCCTGGCATATGGGAACTTGGATTTGGGGGGAGGGGGTTCCCGTCATTAACTGATCAGAGTGGCTCACTGGGTCTCAACTGTTAGCACAAACAACGTGGTGTATGCTGAACAGCTGCTTTCCTTCTGAGGGCCCAGAGTTTGGGTATGTGCCAGAGGAGGGCACCCACGTGGACGGCCCCCAACAAAACCCTGGACTTGGGGTCTCGAAGGAGCTCCCCCGGCTGACAGTATTTCACGTGTCATACCTCTTTGCTGGGGGAATTAATGCGTCCTGTGACTCCGCTGGGAGAGGACCTCGGCAGTTGAGGTGGATTTCCCCCGGACGTGGCCTCATGTGCCTTTTCCCTTTGTTAATCGTGTTGAGAATCCTTGCACAGGAATAAATCACAGCCGTGAGTAAGACTATGTGCTGAGTCTTACGAGTTCTTCTAGGGAATCCCTGAATCTGAGGGCGATTCAACACTGGTCCTTAAAAATATGCATGGAAACTCAACCTCACTCATAATAAAAGAAATGTGAATTAAAACTACGCTAGGATAACATTTTTCTCGTATTGGATTGCAAAAACCAAAAGTCTGACCACATTCTCTGTAGCACAGATGTAAGGAAACAGGTATTCTCATACACTGTGGTTGGAATGCTAAATGACATAACCCGTATGAAAGGGAACGTGGTGACAGCAATTCATATATGCATCTGAACATATGGCTAGTAATCCCGCTTCTAGAGCTATACTCCAGAGACACACCAATAAAAATATGAAATGACACATGCTCAAGGCTCTTTACCCTATATTATCTTAAAAGCTAAAGTTTGAAAATGACCAAAAAGTCCATCCTTATGGACTTAGTGAATTAACTATGACACATCCAAGCAATGGAACAATGTGCAGCTGAAAAACAAAAAAGAATACTTCTATACACTGACATGGACTAATTTCCAGGTGGTACTTTAGAGTTTATATGCTCTGCTGCCTTTTGGGTAAGGAAGGAAGGGAACTATAAATATATATGGTGTGCTCACATTCAGAAAAGAAACAAAGAGGTCTGCCTGTGGAAAAGGAGAAGCCAGGTACAGGAGGCAAAGATGGAGGTGAAGCCTCTTTCCTGTTAGGTAATAGTTTCCACCTGGAAATCTTTTCATTGTTTTACATATTCAAAAAGATAAATAAAATTAAAAGAACTTCACTCCCCTGCAAATTGAAAACCAAGTAAAATAAATGAATCCCCTGTATCAAAGAGGTGCTATAACCAGGCAGTGAGTAGAATCAGTCAAGTGACCACAAAACAGCATATTTGACTGCACAACCTTGGTAGAATATACGCTAAGGACAAAGAGATCTGCAAAGAAATCTAAAGTCTCATTCATTAGCCTCATTGCTATTATAATAATGCTATTGTTATTTTGAAACTAATATACTGAAGGATAAAGCAAACAAGGAATTACGCTGATGCTTCAAAACACAGATTTTCAGTGTATAAAACAATTAAGTTTAAAAACGAAGTAAAAACCCTATAATGTTAACTTTGAATTAGAAATAGCATGTGAACTTATGTTTTCTTTTTAAAAAAATACATGTGTGCGTGTGTGTAGATATATCTACACACACACACACACACACACACACACACAAATATATTCCCTAGTTATCTCTGAGTATTATTCCTCATGGGAAGGAATGGCAATCCTAGGACTGGGACAGGGACAGTATGAGATGAGCTTAGGACATACTGACAGAAAGGAATGGAGCTACGAAAGGCTAGTGGGGTTGTAGTCAAAGGACAAAGAAGCCAGCCTGCAGGGGATCTTATTGGCTGATGATGGGATAATCTGAGCATCAAAAAACAACAGCAACAAAAAACCCCAAAAAAAGGCGATTTACTGAAACATAGTGAATATAAAAAAAACAACAAAACAAAACTAAGATTACACAATAGTGTTAAAAAAAAAAGATGACTATTGAAGGAATAAGGACAGCAAATCTTCACTCTGAAAATTAACAACTAAAGAGGGAGGATTAAGAACGAATCCTGATTTTCCTGTATAAGTTGTAGTTCAAGCCAGACAAATTGCCCTAGTTAATGAGAGAAAGTTCTACTTTATAGAGAAATTCCTATTAACACATACAGAAACAATGATAGGATTAGTAAACCACCACTTTGCAACCCCAAGGGGAGAAGTGATTCAGGAAAGATCATCAATGGATGACACCATTAGGTGAAAAGCTGACGGGGAACCCTGACTGCAGGGAGCACGTGGTCTCCACCAGACCCCCTCACCGCGCAGGGAGCCGCCCTGACATCTCAGGCACCCGCGTGAGGCAGGACGGGGCCCACACACACAGAGGCGGTGTGCTTACCGAAAAGTTGAATCTGAACTGAATCAAGACTTGAGAGGCAACTTTCCATTCACAGGGAATAAGAGGGAAGGGCAGGTACGGGAAGAAGTTAAAAGACATAAAGGGGAGGCGAAGAAATAGATTCGGAATGCGAACTGTCTACAGGACAAGAGACCCGTCCCCCCATGACCCCCAAGTCAACCCATTAAAAAAAATTGAAAGGGGGGGCTGTTCTAGATTAAAAAAAGACTTAGGAGATGTGACAAACACAGGCAAAGCGTGGACCTTTGGATACAAACCCAATGCCTAAAGACATTTTTGAGACAATCAGTGAAACTTGAAAATGGATTGATTATTCAACAATATTAAGGCATGATTATGAATTTTTAGGAGCGATAGTAGCACTGTGATGATTGAAAAAAAGTTCCATATTTTTTAGAGGTGGACAAAGAAGTAAGAAAAGATCTAGATTTGCTTTAAAATATTTCAGCAGAGAGAGACGGAGACAGACCAAGATAGAGAAAACAGAAGGGGATAGAAGAACTCATGGTGAATCCGAGGCACGAGTATGAGTGTCCATTACACCATTTTCTCCCATTCAGTGCACGTTTGGTCAATTTTTATAATAAAACATTAAAAAAAAATAAGTGAAGGTGAACAAAGCATAACAAATTCTTCCAGTCTCAAGAAAAAAGGAAAATAGCAGTTACAGTCTCCAGGAAGTTATCAGACATTTGGAAAACAATATTAGAATTTGAAGGAAAAAATCACCTTAAATTTACCTTGATTAATTCTAGGAATATATATGAAAAAAACAGACTCAATCTGATATCCAACGTCCTTTACAACTGCAGGTAAAGAATGGTATTCTCTTAAAAACAAAAACCAAAAAAACCATGAAGTCAACAAAAGCTTTTAGGAGCAGGGCTGAAATAAAATTACAGTACAATGTCAAATCCAGAGTGACTGGCATTAAGTGTGACATGAAGAAATATGAAAATCGGGACAATCTTAATAGCTTTTCAGAGCTCTTGCAGGGGAATAAATTCAAGAGATTACATTTGGGGGGAAAGGCATTCCACAGTATGGGGTGACATCCCGGAAATATCTCTAACATGAATAAAATTCCAAATAAAGATTCCCAAATTATTTTGCTGAAGCATGAAAAATGTGACCAAAACATGGTCAAATAGCCAGCTGCTGACAGGGGAGGCTGGATAAAGTATTTTCAAATTTAAAGAACAGAACTGAAGTGGGAGAACAAACTATTTCCATTTCCTAACATCCACCTGCCATGAGAGCTTTGGGAAGTATCTCGATTGTGCTTTACTTAGCTGTACGGAGCACTGGCTCAAGGACGCTAATAGCCACGTGCTAAGGCCGGTTCTGCCAGTCTGGACCTGAGCAAGGCACGCAACCCTTCAGATCCCCTAAGCCCTGGTTTTTACACCATGAAAACGGAGAATAATGTCTTTCCTTTCTACTTCACATTATCTTTTAGATGGGAAATGAAATAATGTATGTAGAAGCACTCTGTAAAGTCTCAGAGACCATTTTCTTCTATCTTCTCTCCTTTTCCAACACTGCTGATACAGTCATTAGGACATCTGGACATGTAATATTTGAATTTGGGTCTTTAGCCAAAACAATCAAAGAACTTGAGGTTACTGAAAAAGTGGTAATTCGATCTGTGAACTGGTCAGGCTTTTTGTCTTCCTTTATCTTTCTACTTGAATTTTAGTTATTTTCATTGCATAATCACTTCTGCAAAATGCCTGAAACAACAGAAAAAAAGGCTGAATTCGATTCAATTTAATTCTGTCACTTGTTGGCATGGATCAAAGATGAGGGTGGAGACGGAAGAGAATGAGCTGATCTGTGGACCTCCATACTATGAGTTGTCCACTACAAAGACAAATATGGGTGATGATATTATTCTGAACACGTTCTGGTGTTTCATTAGAGCTGCTGCTTCTTTCCCTCATCACCAATAAAAACCGTATGTGTGTGGAAGGTGGCAGAGAAGAGGAAAGGAGAGAGGTGGGCAGTGAAGTGCACGTGAGTAGATGTGCCTTAGCCACGATTTAAACGTGAACCCAACAATGGATGGGTGACCTCTCAGCGATCTGCTCACCAGCCTGGGAAAAGCCACCTGGCTCTCAGCTAAAACTGGCCAGGCCATCAATGCTTAGCGCTGGGAAAACACCAGGGACAGATATGCTTCTGGGAGCCAGGGCTGGCCCTGTGGTTCTAAACTCGGAGCTAGAGAGGCAGAGGGCAGAGCTCGTGGAGGTCAGGGAAGCTCCACCTTGGCCACCAGGCCCACGAAGGGCCTGCGATAGTCGCTCGCATTGGGGCTGAAGCCCAGCTGCTGTCTGCACACACACAGAAGCTTCCGGCACCCAGTCACACGGCTTTTGTGCTTGTTAAACTGCATGGTGTGACTAAAGGCAAACTGAAAAAATGAGGTGACTTTACACCAAGTTTAAAATGCTATTTGTTTGGGGGTTTTTATTTTCAGGTCATTTACAACTTAAGCCTCTTGAGGGTAGAGCTGTGTGTTTTTCCACCCTCCATGACTTGACTAATACAAGCCCCTTTGGTGATGCAGAAGCCACCAGATTAATAACAAATTATATTGATGCCGTTAGTTCTGTCCTCAGGGGGCAACGCAGTGGAATGGGAGATTCAAAGGGGGCCGAGGCTGAGGACCCGGGTCCTGGTGGTGACTTTTCTCCTCACCCGGGTGGCTGGTGAGCAGGCACTTAGCCCTTTCTGGACTTTAGCTGGCTCAATGGTACACAGGGGTTGGCCTGGATGACTCCAGCTCTAACGCTGTAAAGAAATCATTACTCCTTTGGCAAGAGACATCATGAATTTCCACTAAAGCATTATGCTCAACTGAACTGGTTCCTGGAGAGAAGTTTGGAGGTATTTTGTTCAAAAGGTACTCCTCTCTCAAAGCTAAGCTGGCCCTGCTGTCTGCTTCTTATCACCCTTGCTTCTGTTCTTATCGGTCACTCGCCACTTCCATGACCTTCCACCATGGCCGCTCTTCGTTCCTTTCCTTTGCCCTTTCGGTGAGAATAAAAGTGACGTTAGCCTAGGGCCCCAAAGGGCAGCTACTGCCGCATACCTGCAAAGAAACAACAAAGCAGCTTGTCGGATAGCAGAGAATCACTACACAGGCATTTTGTAAATACGGCTTCTTCCTGCTTTTGCTGAGGAGAGACGGGTTTCCTCCTTCTTTCTCGTTATTCACAATGTGGAGATTCCAGGCATTTTTCTTGGGGAATTCCAGGGCCCTTTACTCCTGACAGTGACAGCATCGACACACGTACCTCGCACTCGCTGGACTCCATGGGCCGGGCCTGCGGAGTCACCTGGCATTTGCAGTGACTCACACTGAGCATGAGGGCCTGGGTGACCTGGGAGGTGAGAGCTAATATCCTTCTACATACCCTGGAGAAGTCTCAGAGCTGCAGCCAGGCCTGGGTACTACTGCGCAGATAACCGGTGCGGCAGCCCCTCAGCTGGCATTTGTCAGATGAGTAGAGACCTTGAGGTTCTCCTCCCAGTCACCAGTGAGACTGTTCACAGCCTTAGTGTCTCGTATAACTTACTTCGTGTAAAATCTAAGGTCATACCTCGGTCACCATTTCCTCCCCATTCCCCCACAGTCATTCATTCTTTCCGACAGCTGGGCTGTGTGTCCATCACAGTCGGCCCCCAGCCTTCGCAGCAAGGTCTACGATTCCGGGTGACATCACCTCACGCCACCCCACCCATGTGCCACCTTCGATGACCTGTGCCTTAGGAACGTCTGTGAATGTCTTAATCACACAGGGCAGCTCAGAAACAAAAACACACACCTTTCAAGTACCAAAGACCCCCAAGTGTCCTGAAAGAAAGCGGTCAACAGGTGAGCACCCACAGAGGGACTTCCGTTCAGCAAAGGATACTGCAGGCCCGAGGCCACGGCACTGGTGCGGTGGCCTCCCAGACGCTGCCCGCTCTCGGAGCAGTGCCAGGCGAACTGCTTGTCCTGCCCGGTGCTCAGCACCCACTCCAGCTCCAGGACAAACAGGACCATCGTCACTCTGCTCTGATGCGCTGAAAACCAAGAGACAAGGAAGTATGTGTAAGGCAGCCCGAGGGGGCCGGGGAAAGCATGGTCCATCGGGGCACTTTATTCTCTCCTCCCCACTCTGGGGTAGCTGGAGAGTGACAACTGGACACACATGGGGTAGAACAGTGGAGCTCAGGGTGGGCAGCAACCAGGGAAGTGCAGGTCAGAAGCTTCTGTACGATTTATAAAAGTTGCCCACCTCCGCCCACTGCTCTCCTCCTCCCCACCCCTGTAACCCTACAATTACTGCCCTGGAGAGCTCCTGTGACCGAAGGGCCTGGGTCACCTCCCTCAGATCCGTTAGGGCTGCTGGGGTCCAGAGAGCCAGATCCAGCCAACCACCACAGAACACATTAGGAAGGACGGTGGCCAGTTCAGATGAGCTTGCAAAGAAACAGAGCATTGCTCTTCTTTTGCTGGAGTCACATTTATACTACCATACCAAAGTTCTAACAAACAGACTCTGAGAAATCAAGCACTTGGAAAGGACTACGGTGTTATTCCCAAGCACCATATAAAAGAAAATGAAAGGCCCCTTATGCCCAAGTCTACGTCTATAAGGTTATGAGGCACACTTCCCAGAAGTGCTCATATACAAGGGCAGCAGCATCACAGCA
This sequence comes from Bradypus variegatus, assembly GCA_004027775.1. Taxonomy (NCBI): domain Eukaryota; kingdom Metazoa; phylum Chordata; class Mammalia; order Pilosa; family Bradypodidae; genus Bradypus; species Bradypus variegatus. Next base: position 13,807 of record PVKY010004729.1, read on the forward strand.
CGACTGCATCACACCTTTTCAGATCAGAAGAGACTAACTGTGTTATCTAGTCCATCTCCCAGTTTTACTTATGAGGACATTGAGGGAGAAGAAGTTGGGTAGTTTGGCCAAGGTCCTGGGGCTCCTCAGTTACCAATTCAGTTGGAGGATGTTTACTTTTTCATTACTGTATGGTTGCAGGGGCCATGGGGGGGGATCCACGACCACGGAACAGAGAGAAGCTGACTAGAAGAAAGAACATGGATGTGCCATCCCTGAGCCCCACTGGGCTCTGCCGGGCCGGCGGTCTGGGGGGTCTGAGCTTACCCTCCAAGTCACGCGTGTGAAAAGGTGACAGAGAAGATATCAGCGCCCCATTCTGATCATGGAAACAGACTCCGATGAATGTAACTCGACCAGCAATAACGATATCACCCAACAGTTTCCGAGTGCTTAGCAAGTGCCAAGTACCCTAAATACACCCTCTGCCTAATCACTGTAACCCCCGCAAAGTGGATGGTTTCCTCATTTTACAGACACATCCCAGCCTTGGCCAGACGGCCCTTTTAAACTGACCACCACACATTACAGCCAGAACCATGTGAATACTGCGGCACAGTCATTCCACTGAATGCCTGATGTGGTAAAATCTAATAGTTAAAGCATGGAGAATCTAAGGGGATTTAGATGCAATAATGCTGTGACTGATCGACGGTATCTGCCTTTCCAAGATCTCAGCTACCATCAAGGCCAACACTGAGCCTTTAACCAGAGCACATGCCTTCCTGGAGAAAGTCCCAAAGACCTCGTCATGTCTGTGCCATCAAGCACAGACAACCTTTCACTGGTGTGGAACAAAGTCTAACTCTTTAAGGAGCCCAAGGTACCCAAGTCTACTATGGGCAGAGAGGGGCCCCCTGGCCCTCTTCCCCTGGCTTTCCGCCTGCCACTTTCTAAGCCCAAGGTGGGTAACGGCAGCCCTGGAATACATGGTGAGCTGCCTTCAGGCGCCGGAGGAAGAGACAGAGGTTCAGCAACGTTAAGTGACAGTGACACAACGGAGTGACAAGGCTGGAATTAAAACCCTAGGTTCTCTGACACCAGGCTGGTTCTCTTTCTCTGTGTCTGCTGCCACAAAACCCTTAAAGCACAGACTCCTCCCAAGGTGACGGAATGCCTTTATCAAAGGAAACCTTTTAAAGATGCGCATTTGTAACTAGGCTCAGAGAGTCACAGGAAGCCTGGGCTTCCCAGCTGTGTGACCCTGTGCAGGTTTCCTCATCTATAGAACAACAAACAGCATCTGTCTCACAATATCATTGTGGCTCAGCACAGGGCTCGGCCCAGGGTAAATCCTCCACGATAAGTTAATTTTATTGTTAGTTACAACACTCCAGGTGGGGAAGGATGAAGACCCAAACGAAAGAAAAGACAGTGGGGACGGAAGAGGGACCAGACAGCATCAAGGACGCGGAGTGTAGAGAACCTGGTGGTCACTTAAGGCCACGTGATGAAGCCGAGACCTGAAGAATGGCAAGGAATTTGCTGTCTGAAGACCCAGGGGAAACTGCAGCAGGGAAAGTACCAGCCAATTACAAAATCACCTGGGGAAACACTAGTGATGGGGACTTCAGCTATCTGAGATCTACTAGAGGTTTAACTTCACTGAAGAGACCTAATAAATTCTGTCAGAAGACATAAAACCATAAAAGGGACCGTGACTCTGGAAGTTTATTCTGACCAAAAAGAAGGAGAGTAAAGCAAGGCAATACTTGGACAACACGGCCACACACTACTTGTTTGGGTTTGATTTACATGGGGTGAGAGGCCACAGAGTGGAGCGGGGACACCGCAGCCTCTCCCAGGTCCATCGCTTACTGCCTGTGATTCTGGATAAGCCACTTAATCTCTCTGGGCCTTAGTTCCCATATCTGTAAAATGGGGATAAAAACGGGGACAAAAATACCTTACAGAGCTGTTTCGAGGATCGAATGTGTTAACACATAAGTGCTTAACACAGTGTTGGCACACAATAAGCACACCTTAAGTGTGAGCTGTCGTCATCGTCACCTTTGAGTTTATTAAATCAAGGACAACACGCAAGAAGCAGTTAAGATGCATACTGCAAATCCTGGGCAAGAGGTTTTAAATTTCCTTGAAATGTTTTTAAATTACAAAGTAACATAATGAGAACTGAAAAAATAAAGCTCAACCAAGAGGGAAAAATATCAAGTAAATAATGAAACTTCTTTCTACTCTCCCTCCTGAGGATGCAATGTGGGGAAAGGAATACTGTCACAGCTTTCTGTGCATTCTTCTCCTCCTTTATTTTTCATGCACAGGCAGTCACACACACATAAACATGGTTAGGCCTCCTTAGAAAAGCTGTGCTAATATTATGTATATAATATTGTGAACTTGCTCCTTTACGTCAGTATATATAAAACAGCACATACAAAACAGCACATAGAGATCTAACACATCCTTTTGAAGGGCCATACTGTTCCGCGAAATACATCAGGGTTGGCACATATGGCCATGGGCTAAATCTGGCTTGCTGTGTGTTTGCCAGTTAAGGGTGGCTTTTACAGATGAACACCTGCAATCTGATGATAGGAAACATAAACTTTGAACCCCAATGAAAATGTTATTTCTTAAAATTGAATTACATTCTTCTCATTTGTAGCCCTGTACTACCAAAATATATATACATTGTTCTCAGATATTGCATTCTGAATTTCATTAATAAAAGATGTGTAGAAATTTGTTTTCTCTTGTTATAGAACTTCCTACATAATTTCCTTAATTTTGCTCTGTTTGGCCCATAGAGTCCAAAATATTTACTATCTAACCTTTGGTATAGATAAGCCATAATTTATTTAAACACTCCCCTTTCTATGGACGATAGCATATCTCCAACATTTCGCTATTACAAAACAGTACTACAGCAAACATCTCAGAACACATGCCCTTGTGACTTGAACAAGAATTTTATTTCTGGAGGACAGATTACCTGAAGGGAACTGCCAGATTAAAGGATACATGTTTAATCCATGTAGAAGTTATTTTTAGTTGTCATCTGAAGTAGGGATCTGATTTTATTCTTTTTCACAAATGGATAGCAATTATTTTATAACCACATTATGAGTAATTCTTCCTTACCCAATAGTCTGAAATGACATATTTTCAAATAGTAAATACTGATATTCACATGGCTGTATTTCCGGATTCTCTAGTTTAACTCAATGTCTATTCTCCCACCAGTACCATGATGTTTGAATTACTTAGCTTTATGGTACATTTAGACACTTAATAAGCAATTATATACTCCATTATACTTCTTTTTTTCAAAATTTGTCACAATTCTAGAGCATTTACTTTTCAACACTATAGAGACTACACTTCCAAGGTTTTTTAAACTTTTTCTTCTGGTAGTCACGTAAATTTTGAACGGCTATACAAGGACTTTTCTAGTCATTATCTACTGACCTCCTCTAATGGTAAATGAGGACATGGCCCTCCCACATACCTGCCACCATCTGCCCAGCATTACATGCTCTTGCCCTCCCCCAATCTTCCTAATGAAATTATATCAATTCTCAGTAATCATTCCATGGAGACACTGTGGGTTTGGCTCCAGACCACCGCAACAAAGTGAGTCCATGAATTTTCTGGTTTCCCCATGCATACAGAAGTTATGTTTATACTATAGTGTAGTCTATTACATGTACAGTAGCATTATGTCTAAAACTCAATGTACATACCTTAGTTAAAATGTGACACAGAAACACAAAGTGAGCACATGTGGTTGGAAAAATGGTGATGACAGACTTGCCTGATACATTGCCACAAACCTTCAATTTCTAAAAATTGCAATATCCACAAAGCTCAATAAAATAAGGTACACTTGTGTATCATAATTATATTTTCTTCCCTGTAAAAACTTTTTTTCCCTGAAGTTAATAAATACCTTACTTTTGTTTCATTGGCTTAGCTTTCTATATACAAAAACAGTCTCAAATTTGCTAAGAGAGTTTCACTTTCCCAATATGGTCAACCACATTTGGGCATTTCTTTTATTTTTTCCCTCTCTCTAAGGACCTGTCCATTTTCCTGCTCCATTCTAGACTAGTTGCTTGTCAGGCCTGCTGCATCTTGGAAATTTCTTTGTCCCCTTGCATGTTAAATCTTGTTTTCATCCTCTTTTTATTTTTTCAATTTAGGAAGAGTGCTAAGAAGTAAAATTTTTGAGACCTTGGCATACCTGAAAATACCTTCATCAGTTTTTTCCCCGCACACTTGATAGTCTGACTACCTATAGGATTCAGAGTTGAAATTAATTTTTTAACAAAAATCTGACATCATTGTTCCACTGTCATCTGGTTTCCAGTAAGAAAGCCCATGGTTCCCTATTTTATCCCCTCTAAAAACTCAGAGAATTTTCTCTTTACACCTAGTGCACGGGATTTTCAGGATAATCTGCCTCGTGTGGCTCTTTCATTCACTATGCCGGATGTACAGGAGGCACACTCAGTCTAGAAACACATATTTTGTATCCCTAGGGAACCTGGCTAGGAGAGAAGTGCTAAGAGGGGCACATTCCTTTGCTCCGCATTGTAGGGGAAGTTATTCTATCTCCAATCTTTAAATCTGGATTTAGATGTAGCCTTTTTGTAGGCATCCTTTATCAGGCTGTGGAAGTTTCCTTCTATTCCTAGTTTGCTGCCAGTTCCAAAAATCAGGAATGGATACTAGATGTTGTCAAATGCCTTTCCTGTGTCTATGAAGATGATCATATGGTTTTCTTTTTTAACTTGTTAATATAGTAAATTACCTTATAGATTAAAAAAAAATAAAGCTATTTATTTGGCTTTTGGGAATATAAATAACACAATAAATGGTTAAAAAAAA
>PVKY010004730.1:0-18716 GCA_004027775.1 Bradypus variegatus
CTGAAAAGAGGTTTTGGAGTTTTTGTTTCTTTTTAAGTATGTATAATATATTTGTTAATTTTCTTGACAGTGGCTTTGTAGTTTGGGGGCTCCTGGGCTGGGAGGAAGTGTCCCCTGTGCCACTGAGGTTTGGGAGTCAAAGAAAAGCAAAATCCTCACCCCACACCCAGACAGAAACTGATGCTTTCTTCTCCCAGGTGGGCGCTTTGCTGAAGGTGACCCGACTGGGCAGGGGAACTCACGGGGAGCTGGGGAGCCAGAAATGTATTTTGCTTAATTTAAGGAAGTGATTGAATTGTCAACTCCTGTAGGGTTGTGCCGATGCCTTCCATTTTCTGTGCTGGAGACGGTGGATGGTCTGTCAGTGCCGAAGGGCCCCCCAAGGACCCGTGGGGACCCCAGAGGCCTTCACCGCCTGCCAGCTCTCACTCAGCACACTCGCTCAGCACCCCCACTTTCTAGAGGCACAGACGGGGGGACTAGCCCACCAGCTGCCTGGAGTCTGGTGTGGGACTGTGCTGAGACAGTGGTGGGAGGGGAGAGGAGGGCTGTGCTGTAGGTTGGTAGTTAAAGCTCTGGAATCACTCCGGCACGAGTTCAAATCCTGTGACCCCAGCTTTCCAAACCTCAGCCCCCTCATCTGTAAAACGGGCACTGCAGTCACACTTACCTCCTCAGTTTCCTGGGCCGTTAAGTGTCTTGATGCATGGGAGGCACTTAGCACAGTGCTTGGCCTGGAGTTCAGGGGTCACGAGTGTGAGCTGTAGTGTTCGTGGGCCTCAAAGAAGAGGGGGCCTTGTGTGTCCGATGGCAGGACTCTGGGGTGCTTGGCTTCATCTGCCCTCCGTTGTCTGATGATTTCCTGGGGGTGCCGTTTAACCCCCAGATCCTAAGCTTGACCCAGAGTCTATACCTGAGCTATCCAGTATGGTAGCCACTGGCCACAGGTGGCGGTTTAAATTTAGACTAAAATTCAGTAAAATTAGTAAACGTGAAAATTCCATTCCCTTCGTCACACCAGCCACATGTTGAGTGCTCAGTAGCTACGTGGGCTAGTGGCTTCAGTATTGGATGGCGCCGCTGCGGAGTATTTGCACCCACACAGAACGTTCTGTTGGGCTGTACTGGGGGGAAGGGCCGGCTCTTCCTGGGACACATGGTGAGAGCAGGGGCCCACATGGCTTGTCCCACCCCCATGTCCTGCCCCAGCCCGAGCATCGCATCGCGTTTGTCCTGGGGTCTCCCAGTAACCCCACAGCCCCATCTCCAGATGGCCAGTCTCCCTCGGCCACCCTCCCCACCCACCGTCCTTCCTCCCTGCCACCTCCTGGCCACCCTGGGGCTGCCTGTGGCCTGGCATGACCCACTACTCAGTCCTAGGAGCCCTCCCCTGGCAAGTGGGGAGCGTCAGGGAGCCCTGGCAGCTCACACTGTTGGCCAGCGGGACCGGGCAGCACCGGAGAGCTCAGCTGGGCATTGTCCTGGCCTGTGTCCATGGAGTCTGCATAATCCATCAGGAAAAGTGGGGGTTTGGTGTTGGGCAAGTTAAGAAACTACCAGTCAGTAACAAAGAAGAGGGAGGGGAAGATGGAGGGTGCTTCTTTAAGATGGAGGCTTCGGTTTCAGCCTGAAATGAAGTCCCTCTCCTTTGCTCATTTTGCCTCCCATCTGGAAGCAGCTTCGATGTGCCAGACGCCAGGCGAGGTGCTGGGGGTGCAGGACTCACCTGTGGTACAGGCCCCATCCCTGCTGCCAGGGGCTCGCGGGCCGGGGGGAGGCAGCCATGGAAATAAACAGATCACACCTGCACGCGCTCAGCCCTGACACCGAGCACTAGCGTGGAGCAGGCGTAAGTGCACGTGGGCGAGGACAGCCTTGTCCCTGCTGCACCCCAGGACCTGGCTCAAAGTAAGTGCTCGGCAGATAGTCCCTAGGGGAACATCTGCATAGGGCTTTGCTGCGCACCGAGAGCTCTCTCTGTCCATCCTTGGGACTCCCTGCGAGGGGATCCTTTTGCCCCCATTCTATGGAGAAGGTAATGAGTTCAAAGAGGCATGCCCTCTGCTTCCGGAACATTCTTAAGGGAGTGTGTTGGTCTATAACACAATAACTAAGATGGCTTGAGCACCTACTGGGCGCTCCCCCAGCACGTGCTAAATGCTTTACCCAGATCATCTCCTTTCACCTACACATGGTGAAGGGACCACTATTGCACGAGGTGCCCACTATTGTCTCCATGTAGCAGAGGAGGAAATTAGGCCCAGAGACCTAGGCACTTGAGCCAAAGTCACGTGGCGGTGCGTCGGGGATCCCGGGGCTCCTCTGAGGGTCTGGCCATCTCAGGACACTGCTGAGAAGCCGACTTGGACTGAACTGGCCTTGGCGACTGACCCTTCCTCACACCCCTGCCACCGCCAGCGGAGACAGCAGCCGCTTCCAAGGCTTTCACTGGCTTGGCTTTTCTGGGAAGCCTGGGAGTGAGGGTGACGTATGGCTGCAGGGAACAGAAAACACCCCTGAGTTGAGCCACTGGGTCTCCAGGGGAAGATCTGGGCCCCCAGAAAGGAAAGTTCCCCTGGACTGATTCATCCATTAGTGCTGAGTAAACATGGCCCAGGCCCTGGAGGCTCCAGCTGGGCCTGGGGACCACAGCTTTCCCGGACGCCCTTGTCCCCCGGAGGATGCTCAAACGACTGCCTACATGACAGCAGTGAAGACTGAAGACAAATCCAGTGCTGCCACTGTGCAGAGGCTGAGTGTGGAGAGCATCCAGGCAGCCTGGGTTCCAGCCCCACTCCTGCCCCTGTGAGCTTGTGTCCTGACAGGGTGGCTCAGAGTGGGAAACCCCGAGAGAGGACTAAGTTGGGCAGAAAGCCTCAGTTTCCTCATCTGTGAAACGGGCACCGTGATGCTGAATTCACTGATGTCTCCATGGCCTCGTCCCCCTGCCTCACCACGCACTCCCTCTTGCTTGAACCAATTCTGGGAAATAAACATGGTTTTTCTTATCCTTGAAATTCTCCCACCCCCCCGCCTGGTGAGCTGAGGGGATTGTTATCTGGGCTTTCTCTGGAGGCTCAAGGGATGTTGTTAGAGACACGGAGTGGTTCTGAGCACCTAGGAAGGCCCTGAGCCCTGAACACAGATGGAAAGTATTTGCCACCATTCAAGTCCTTGTCTGTGGAGGAGGGAAAGTGGCAGGAGGTGAGGCTGAGGGGCGACCAGCACCGTGTTGTGGGGGCTTCAAATGACTCTTTATTCAGGAGCTAAGAAGTGGAACAAGCTTTTCCCTGGAATTGAAGACAATTTCTTCTCCTTCCCAAAGAGGAAACCAACACTGTTACCTTCCACCCCCTCCCCAAGGAGAATCTTAGCCCAGCATTTCCTGAGATGGGTTTTGTTCTAGGATGTTAGTTTGTGTGCTAGTAAAAAGCAAAAATAACGACAGCAAAATCAACAAAGAAAACAAAGGTTCCATGGTGTAGGTAAAATGGTGTAGACAGGATTCTTGGCTGCAGGACTTCTCAGTGCCTTAATCTGCTTGTGTGAGGGGACTAACAGAGAGAGACAGTCCTCCAAGTATATTTGTCCATGGGCCCTTTTTTCTTCTTCTGAAGAAGAACCCCCCACGGGACTGGAGTTTCTTGGAACCCCCATTGAGAACTGTCCTTGTGAACTTTTCCCCATCCCTTCCTCTGATTCCTTCAGCCCAGCAAGCAAGCATGGAGCCGGCTGACGTGCAGGATGTCATTCCTGGCCTTATGGATAAGGACACCTTGGGCTTTCCCACATGGGAATAGCCTGCAAGGCTGTGGACAGGAGTCCTCTGTCACCTCCTCTGTCGCCGTCCCTGGGTCCCTGCCTGGAAGCAGCCACCGCCTGCTACCTGCCTGCCCTGGGGGCAGGGAGGGGCTGTCATGGGGATTCCAGCATCTCCACACCCTCGTCCTCAGGAACAGAGGACAGCAGAGCAGGCCCGGCCTGGGGCTGAGTCAAACCCCTTGCCCCGGCCCTTCCGGACACATCTCTCTTGTCAAAAGGCACCTTGCTCATCTGGAAGAGCCATTCCAACCCACTCAGCTGTGTTTACTCTGGAAAGCAACTTCCCTCTTCTGAGCCTCTGTTTTCCTTTTCCATAAAATCTTGGGTTCAGATAAGAATTCCAGTTGACCTTGGGGCAGGCACGCTGACCTCTGTGCCTCAGTTTCCCTTGCAGAGACAAGGAGAAAGATGAAGATGAGGGGAGGGTGGAGGGCAGCCCAGGCCCAGGCCCTGTCTGAGCATGCTGCGGCTCCCTGCGCGCCGTCTGGCAGTCCGAGGGCACCTGTGCCCCCAGTCCCCTCCTCCTCACCCCTCCCCAGCCCTCCAGACTCCAGGAGGCAACTTCCCACTGAAAAGCAATTCTGCCTCTTAGTGGAAATGGCTCACCTTGAGCCTCCTTCTTGAAGGAAACCAGCAGAAACTGGCCGGGCCAGTTCTCGGGTGTCTCTCCAGGAAGGTGGGAGGCAATGTGGCCTTCCAGGGTTCTTCCTGATCCGGAGCAGGAGCCAAGGGGACCAGCCAAGCCCCCCCCGGTACCGCTGCTCCTGACGGGGAGCCCCCTTACGGCTCACACCCGGGGCTCCCGGTGAAGGCTTCATCTGAAAAGATAAAATTAAGTGATACAACAGGTTTGCAAAGTGCTGAGCCGGGGCGGAGAGGGTGCAGGTTGTCTTTCTAAGTAACCGATGTTTCCAGTAGAACCAAACCTGTGTCTTTGGGCTCCAAGAGTTCCTTCTCCCTGAGGATCGCGGTGACAGGGAAGGGTGGGGGAGGGGAGAGGAGGGGCTCCTCGCCTGCCCTTTAGGCTCCCCTGCTTAGTTGGCAATCACACCAGCTCCCGGACCTTCGGCACCTCCAAAGCCCCCAGCCTCATTGTCCCCTCTCCCGTCTGGAATGGAGTGTTTTCGCTTACAGCAGGCACTGAGTCCAGCCCTTTGCACCATTGACTTATGGGTCCCCACAACAGCCCCATGAGGGCGGGGCCATGGCCAGACCCCTGGGTGGGCGAGGAGCCCCGGGACTCAGGGAAGGGGGCTGCCCAGGGCCTCCCGCCAGAGAGCCCGTCCCAGCCGAGGAGCTCCCTGCTGGGGGCCAGGCCTGGCTCTGCTCTTTTCTTTTTTAAATTCAGGCAAAATTCACGTCACATAAAAGGGACCATTTTAAAGCGGACAGCTCAGAGGCATTTCATACACGCACCGTGTTGCGCAACCACCACCTCTGTCTACTTCCAGCACCTTTGCATCGCCCCCAACATGAGACCCGTGCCTGTTCAGAAGTCACTCCCTGTTCTCCCCTCCCCGGGCTCCTGGCAGCTGCCAATCTGGTTTCTGTCTCGATGGCTTTAGCTATTCTGGATAGTGCATATAAATGTATGGCATTCTGTGCCTGGCTTTTGTCACTTAGCTCGTGTGGAGCATGTCTCTGTACTTCACTGTTTTATAGACAAATAATACTCCATGGCATGGCTGGACCACCCTTGTTTATCTGTTCATCTGTTGGTGGGCATTTGGGCTGTTTGCGCTTTTTGGTTCTGGTGGACAATGCTGCCATGACTGTGCGTTTGTGTCCCTGTTTTGAGTCCCTCTGGGTATATGCCTAAGAGTGGAATGGCTGAGCTGAGCATTTTAGGAAAACTGTTTTTCTTTAGTCACAATAATGCCCTGAGGCAGATGCAGCTGGGGAAACCGAGGCACAGAGCAACGCAGTCACTTGCCTCATGTCAAACAGCTCCAGGGTAGAGAGCTGGGATTTGAACCCAGGGAGTCTGACTCTGGAGCCCAAGTACTTCCAGAAAGGGCCTGCAGCTCTTTAGTTCCTGCCTTCTGCCTCTTTCCAGGAAGACCTGGAAACTCCTCCCCAAGGCGCCACTTCCCGCATATAGGAGCGTCCACGTGTGCGGCCCAGTGCCCCCAGGAGTTCCTTGCGGAATGTTTGTTTGCCACCGTGCCAATCCAGCCCTCTCTCTCGGAGCCTGGTGGAGCCACAAGGGTGCCCCCACTGTCAGCCTGGGCTGGAGTAGGGCAGGGGGCTGAGGGGAGGGCATGGGGCGGGTCCCTCTTGGAATCACAGTCCTGCCCTAAAAGGCAGGAAGTGGCCCTTAATCACGCCCTGGTGTTCCCCGGGAATGTTTATCAGTCTCGAGGACACTAATGCTTGAGTCAGCAGTGGATCTTGCTGCCAGTAAACAGAGGAACACCCCACTCTCCAGCAAACACCCTCTCCCAAGCACCGCCCAGAGCCCCCAGGAGAAGGGCCCAGAAGGGTGGCCGCTGCCCCTGGTGCCCCCGGGCTCCCTTCACAGGACGGCGCCTGCCCCCACCCCTCCCGGGCCGCAGCTCTGACGAGTGTACTGCTTGGGTTTCCAAGACCAATTTCCAGGGAATTAGGAGGTGGATGTCTTGCTGGGCAGCTGTGCTGTCCTCAGAGAGAAGGGACAACTGAGAGCTGGAGTCTGGGGGGAAAAGAGAACAGCAGTAGAAAGAAAAGAGAGAAATGCAGAATGCACAGCCGCTGGGGGCATTTTGTGCAGGGAGCAGCAGCCCTCCACTGTTGCAAACGGCGGCAGTGTGCAGCGGAGAACACCGTGAGTGAAGATTATGTCATCAGGAAAAGGCCGAAGGATATTCCGTTGCATCTGTTTAAAGCTAGGAAAGAGGGGGTGTTTCTATGTAAAATTATTTAAATTTCTTTAAAGGCCCTTGGCGCTGGCAGGGTAAGCCCTGGCTCGTGCATCCTCTGACGTGCATCCTCTGACCGTGGCCGCCTGGCTGGGCCGTGAAAGGCGGACTTGTTCCTGGGGCTGCGGGTGGGTTTCTGCCAGCCCCTGGGCTGTGTAGCCCCTTTGTCCCCCACGGATGGTGGGCAGTGCCTGGAAAGTGCTGGGCCTGGAGCCTGGGCGAGCACTCCCCGTGTCACTGGAACTTCCCCGAGGTCGCAGCTTGGGGCCTCCTGCCCAGCTGTGGCCCAGGTGGCAGCAAAGGTGGCTCTGTCCCTTGACCCTGGATGCAGTCAGCTGCAATCTATTCTTATCATTTTTTGAGCAGCTATCCTCGGCTAATTCGGAATTCTTTCTCCTTCAGTGCCCGAATTTGCTTTCTTTAAAAATAAATCTTTGGGAACGCTTGTCACTGCAGAAAGAGAGGGACCGACGCTCTATGAACATTGTCAGAAGAGTCTCCTACAGTCACGTCAAAGTTGCGCAGGGTGTGACGGCATCCCAGGAGGAGGCCTGTGACTGCGTCATGCCTTCTTTTCACTGTCATCTAGTTGAGACTGACTGGGGATGCCCTTTCCTTTCTCTGGACCCAAGTTCTCCTCTCCTCACCATGTCTCTGCAGAGGCAGCTCAGCGCACGTCCTTCCCACGTAGGCTCTGGGAAAGACCAGAACATCTGAGAAGCCTGATTGAAGATGCAGAACCCAAGGCCAAGGGGGCTGGATTTTCTCTGTAGGCAAAGCAGTGTTGTTCAAGTTTACTGCACAGAGGAGCAACACAACTGACCTACATTTCAGGAGGAAAACCCTGGTAGCAGCGTTTTGGATAAAGAGGGGTTTAGATGGTAAGAGCGGAAGCAGGAAACTCAGTAGGAGGCTTCTGTAATATTCCAGAAGAAAAAACAAGAAGAGGTGGAACTAAAATAGAGAGGGTAGAAAGGAGAGGATGGACTAAAGGGGCAAGGGGGATCTTGCTCTGACCCCGTGAGCAGCGGGAGTGAAGCACTGGGGCGCTGACTCTGAGTTAAGTTTTGAGTGTGGATGGCTGGGAGACTTGGCTGTCCCTTCCAGGCCCAGGAAGACAGCAGGGACAGCCCCGTTGGGTGGTGACCTTGAGGCGTCTGAAGGTCATCAGGGTGGCGGTGCCCCCACGTCAGTGACAACCCCATGACAGCGAGGGAACTTTGTCTCTTTTGTGTAATGACGTGTCGCCAACGCTTAGAGCACGTTGAAGCACTCTCATGGCACACAGGAAGTACTTAGAAATATTTGATGAGTGACTAAACTGTGAGTCCAGAGCTCAGGAAACTTTTTTTTTTTTAATTATTATTATTATTAGAGAAGTTGTGGGTTTCAGGAAACATTTTTAATCCTGTTGTTAGATTATTTATTTTGAGCTCTGTGACAAGTGAGTTTTTTATTGCACATCTCTATATATGGACAAAAGAAAATCATCCCTCTTTCTGGAAAATGGCCCTGCTGTCCCCTAGGGTGGCCAGAGGGTGTTCTCGGGAACCTGATGAGGCAGTTGATCTGGTGTTAAGAGCCTGTCAACATGGATTGGTTGTGGCAGCCCCCAGTGGCACGTGCTGGGCTTGTCCGACAAGGGAGGGAACACTCCTGGAAATAAACACTGGTTTATCCTGTACAGACCGGTCGGGCATTGTCCACCGTCTGAATTATCAGCACGTCCGTAGAGGCCAGGGGATGCATTTCTGTCCCGGAAGTGGCCTTTGAAGGAGTCCTGCAGACCCTGGCTCTTCACCTCTCTGTCTGTCTGTCCAGTAATGGACGCTGCTCCCCGAGGATGGAGTCAGCACACCTTGCGCTTAAGAAGCTTCTCTGATCGCCCAGGCCCCTGGTAGGGAAGAATAGGCTTCGAACACAAGCCACGACTACGTCGTCGTCCTCATTACATCTTATAGGGAAGTCCGTGGTGAACCAGAGAATTTGCAGTTGCCCCATGACGTGGCTCCTCTTAATCAGCCCTCTTCTCTGGACCTCGGAAGTTACTGTGCTTCTCCACCAGGAGCGGGATGGAGGAGAATCCCACTGATTCTTCTGCATCCAGATCTCCAGCCAGCCTCCCGGTCTAGCCAAAGCCACAGCACAAAGTGCCCCCTTGTAGTGGGCTTTTCCAGCACTTCCCCAAACAGCCCAGCTCTCTGGTCTCATCCCCGAACCTCTCACCTCGTATACTCCAAGCTGCAGACACTCCCCACTTTCCATCACCCCTCAATCATGGTTTTCCTTCTGCCTAAGGCAACTTTCCATCTCCTTGGCCTGACAAACTCCTACTCACGTCTCCAGATTCTACTTTGAGCAGTTTTCTACTTCTGTCCCCAGTGGGGAGTCAGCGCCCCTCTTGTAGCCTTTATCTTGTCACATTCTAATCATGTAACCCACTCCCTTTGGGCTGGGGGACCGTGCTCAGGGCGGGTGCCAAGGAATGTTTTTTGAATGAATGAGTGATCAAACGAATAAACAAATAGGCATTCTCAGACTCAGACTTCATTGCTCCCATTTATGGCTTCTGGGATTTGTTATGCTTTATTTGTGCCCCTGTCTTTTTCTAAAACAAGGATTTGGGGTGTGTGTAGGTCTAAACAGCTACTCGTAGTGAATGCAGTTGGCTTTCTGTGCTCAGCCTGCCATCTCCGGGACCTAACTCATCCAAGTTTGTTCAGAGATAGGATTTTGTAGCCGCTGGGGAGGTAAATGGGGGTGCCAAAATGGATAAAACAACTTTCCACTATTTTGATAGAACGAGGTGTAGGAATGCTTTCTACGGAAGTGGCAAAAAGCACATCATGAGTTTCGTGTCCCTTAGAGGAAAGACCTAATAGAAAAGCCAGATGTTCTGTTCCTTCATTAGAGGATGATGGCTGGTTGTCACTATTATGGTAGCAACATTGGTAATAGAAAGAGATGGTTACTCAAGGCTCACTTTGTTGAGAGGCGCCTAGTAACAACGATCCTTGGGAGCAGTCCCTTGGGTCTCTATTTACAAGGCATAGTCAAATGCACAAGCTACGATGCTTCACCCACTGGGGGAATCAAACCCCTTTGAGACCCCATGAAAACCCAAGCACCTCAGCCTGGCTTTCAAGGCTCTCCATAATCTGGATCTAGCCAGTTTTTCTGATAAACTGGTAAACTCCCCTTCACCCTTCAAAACCCAATTCAAATGTCCCATATTCCCTGAAGACTTCTTGAATGACCCCAGAGAGAAGTTAGTCCCACTCCCCCAGGGCTTCTGGGCCTCCATATCTGCACGTGTCAGACACACAGATTTCTAATAAGCTACAGATGTCTCTGATTCCCCAAGAGGTCCTTAAAGGAAGGGGTTCTCGGCTGCCTTTTCTTCTTGGAGAGAATGCTGACAAGCGAATGAGTAGGTATCTGTGTAGGCGCTTGTGTTAGTTGCCTAGGGCTGCCATGACAAAGTGCCACAAACTGGGGCTTAAAACAAGAGAAATGTATCATCTCACTGTTCTGGGGCCAGAGTGTGAAATGAAGGTGCTGGTGGGGCCATGCTCCCTCTCGAGGTTATAGGGAAGGCTCTGTTCCCTGCCCTCTCCTGGCTTCTGGCGGTGGCTGTCCACAGTCCATGGTGTCCTCTGCCTCAGTTGTCACGTGGGTTCTCCTCGTGCCCACTTCTCCCCTTCTTGCAAGGACATGAGTCAAGATGGATGAGGGCCCCAGCCTGATCCGGTTTGGTCTCATCTTAACTAATCATATCTTCAAAGACCCTATTTGTCGTGAGCTATTTTCCCAGTTTTGAGAAGTGTAAGGTACAAGCCGAATAAAGTAAGATTTCTGGTTTACGTGTTACATTCCAATAACAAGAGGATCCTCGTGAACCACTTAGTACAATATCTGACACACAGTAGGTGCTCAAGAAACATCAGTGTGTGCAACATTGAGCACCTACTGTGTGCGGTGATTAAACAACATCCCTACACCCATGGAATCTTCCTCGTAGTGGGAGACCCAGGAGGAGAGCAAGATAAGGAAGCAAAATGCAAAGGGCATTAACTGAGGAGTAGCAAACCAAAGCAGATAAGAGAGGGATGGGATGTCGGCGTGGCAATTATAGATGGCATGGCCATCTAGCTTCCTGGTAGAGCGGAGTATAATTTATCCATCACAAAGAGATAACGCTGGAGAAATCCCGGGACCTCTGCTTGATCTATCCCATGGTCAACCATCCCCCACCCCCCAAAATGAGCCCATAAGCCCCTCCTAGCAAGGACTTCTCCAGTCAGAATTTAAAGAGACACTGTTTGCCTTTGCCTAGCCTCCTGCTGTTGATGAGTTTACCCAGAATCTCTTATAGAGTATTCCTTTGTGATCGGGGAAACAGTAGAAAGACAGGGAAGAGGTGGGATCTGCCCCTCAAGAGGGAACTGTGTACTCGTTCTGGTTGGAAAACAAAAACAGTATAAACCATCTTTCCCATTTTGCCCGAACAGAAATCTCCGAGGCAGCCAAACAAGACCCTGTCAGGATCCTTGCCCATCTCTGGGGCCTGGAGGGTCTTGGTTTGGACTTGGTCCTGAGTGCCTCGTTCCACGGGGTCCTCAGCTCTGAGAAGCCTCAGGCCTGTGGGGGCAGGCGGGGCAGGCTCCTAGACAGAGGAACACACGGTGTCTGGAGATGCAAGTGCTGGGGCGTACAAGGAAGCAGCAGCCCCTGCAGAGGGCCTGGGGACTACATGTTTCCATTGGGGTCTCCAGGATGTGGTGAGAAGGGACGTCACCTGTCCCCTTACACACAGGCTGCTCGTGCACAAAGCAGGTGACTTTTCTCCAAGAAAGCTGGACTCCAGGGCCAGAAGCATCTCCTTAGGCCCAGGCCAGCTCTCTCATGACCAAAAGGGACCAAGGTGTGAGCTCTCTAATCACCCTTAAAAATCTGCTCCCTAAAGGCGTGTGTGGGGGTGTGGGGAGGGACACAAAGCCTCGGTTCTGGACATCAGGCAGGGTGAGGAAAGGTCTGGAATGTGAACTTCGGGGCCAGGATCCCCATCACTGCTCTGCCATTTTCCACTGGGGGACCTCGGGCAGCCATGTCACCTCTGGGAGCGTCAGTTTTGTCACTGGTAAATGGGAGCCAGGGGTTACGGTGATGGCCTGGTCTGCGCCCAGTTCAAGCTGGCAGGGAGAGCACTAGGAAGAGGCTCCAATCACGCAGAGCCACGGAGCCACCTCCTGGGGCTCCCCGTGTGGATTCATGATATGTGTGTATTAACCACCCGTCGGCTGGTTTCTAACAGAGCCCCTCCCCCTGCCCCCGGCATTCCATCTTTTAAAATTCTGGCTATCCAGCGAAAGCTGTTTATGATTTAACAAGCAGAGGTGATATTAAGCATGTTTACAGGGTGTTACGGCATAGGCCCCGGCCCCTCAGGATGGGGGCCTGTTGTAAATGGCTGGCCCAGGTGTGTTCCACCTGCCCTCTGCTCTGGGATAACCGGGCAGAGCAGAGCACCCTCCTACCCGGCCCACTCACAAGTGTTTCAGATCAAAATGGCATGACTGGGACCATCGAACCGAACCAAGTACACTTGGATTCTGGTCACGAGAGAACAGAGGCAGTGTTGGATGTTGGAAATTTCAGAGCTGAACATCCCCCCTGGAGGGCAGGCCCACGTTAGCCCCACACCCACGGGGAGGTCTTTCTCTCCCAGGAAAGGCCTGTTCACCTGCCCAAGTTCTCATGCCCATAACGGATCAGAAGAGCTGGCGTTAGCCTGGAAAACGTCACACGCTCTCCTGAATTCTCCAGGCCCTCAGCCTCGGCGTGTTTGAGACCAGCCGTGGAAATGCTGGCCAAACCGAGCCGTCCCATCTGTCCTGAACCAGCGCAGCTGGCACCTTCTGGATAGGATGAATCACGGGGAATGCGGGAACCTGTGCCGGGTCCCGGGCCAGGCCTGGGCCCAGACTGAATACGCGGCTTCGGCAAGTCACTGCTGCCATTTCAGTCTTCGCAGCAGAGAACAGTTCAGCAGCACTGTTTTTGCTTTCAGTTAAGAGTTTTTTTTTGTCTTTGCACACTTGTCCCTTGTGCTCGGACTCTGGGTGGCCTCTGCAGCCGGCCCAGTAGGTTCTGGGTTGGTCCGTCGGACGCCGGGGCTGGCAGCGGTGGTCAGAGCCGGTTTCAGGAACAGGAAACAAAGTGCAGCCTTGTACATTTCAGCATTTCTCCAAAGGCTCCTTCCTTCCTGTCTGCCTCCCTTTTAGGCAGCCGGTGACTAGTCGTCGCCCCCTTTGTGTTACCATCCCGGAGCTTTGGGGCAGCGGTAGGAGAGCCAGACACATCGGGGTTTCAGTTCTGGCCCCACAGCTTGCTGGCAGGTGACTGCCTCTCACTGCCTTGTTGCTACATCTGCAAAATGGGGAGACTCCCACTCCCACTTCAAAGGCTTCTCGTGAAGAGTAGCCAGTGGGTGGAAAGGCCTTCCACATTGCCTGGCCACACAATCAGGTTTCCATAAGAAGTAGCCCCTCCTCCCTCCTTTTGCTTCACTCCTTCCCCCTCTCCCTCCCTTCTTTCCTCCCTTCCTCTCTCAGCTTGTTACGGAGAATGCGGTAAGCCCGAACCACCAGGTGAATCTGATGGAGAAAAAGATGAAAAGACAGTTTCCCCACATGAGGGTCCTGTGACGACAGATGGCACCCACCCTGGGTTTCTGTGTGCCCAGAGAAGGGGTGCCAAGTCCCAGGGGCAGGTTCATGCGGCTGGGGCTCGAGTCGGATGCTGAGGCTGGGGTGTCCGTGGGACAGAGGGCCCCACCTGCTCACCACCCCAAACATGCACCAGCCTTGTTCCTAATGGCCCCAACCTGGGAGCAGCCCACCTGACCATGAAGAAACGGGTCTTTCCTCACAAAGGACAACCACTCAGGGTTTAAAGGATGTGCCACCAACACATGTGGCCATGTAGATGTATCTCACAGACGTTACATGAAAAGAGGAGCCAGGCCCTGAAGTGGGGAGGTGCTGGGGAGGGGGGGACGGGGCAGCAGGGTCCCCCTGGGGTGTCACAGGGGCCCCGTGTGCATGTGCAAACAGATCCAGCTCTATGCTGAAGATTTGTGCCCTTTTGCACTTTACACGCTTTGCAGTTTATACTGTAGACCTTAATGAGATAAGGAGGGAGGAAGGGAAATCCAAGACGATGAGAGGGCTGGGTGGTCAGGGGTTGTCGGATCCTTTCCTCGCCATCCCTGCCTGTCCCCCACCTAGCCACTTCCCATCTGCAGAGCAGGGTCCAGCCCACTTCCAGCTCCAGGGGCCCCCTCTGTCCCCGCCCCCACCTGAGCCTGGTTACTGGCTCACCACACTGTGTGGTCATTACCAGATTGTAAAGCCCACTGGGCACCCCCAGGACGGGGTGTGGTAGAGCGGGCTCTGCAGACCCCAATCCGTAGGGTCTGCGTGAAAGCCAAGGTGACATGTGGGGATACTGCTTAGCAGAGCACCCGCTCAGCACACGTTGACTGCCCTTGTCCATAAAAGTGTGCGTTGACCTGGGGGTGGGGAGGCGTCTTTACATCACAGTCCTCGAGAGCCTTGACCTTCCACCTCAAGTCAGAGGCTGAGCCGCTCGTCTGGGGACCAGCTCCCACCATCTTCCCGTGCCGCCGAGACGTCTGTGGTTGGAAGGGTCTGATGTGGGAAATCAGCCTTTTGCTCTATTATTAAACCTCTTGAGCCATTTGGCCATAAAAGGGGCAGCTGCCATAGCCAGACTCGTGATTAATGAGCCCAGAATGTTCCCCCGACAGTCTCCATGGAACGGGCCGTGGACAGCCTCCGCCAGCCCCGTCCTTCTGCCCTGCGCTGGCCCCAGTGTCCGGGCACTGCTCTGCCCGCTCCGGGCTGAGGGAGGGAGGGTGGCCCCAGGGAGTGGTCAACACGAGGCTGGAGGAGGTGGGTGAGATTGGGAACTCCCGGGGCATCTGGGGGTCTGAGCCAGACCCTCAGTGACTGATGGGTCCTGCTCACTTTTGGTCACTCAGCTGGTCACCCCGTGTGCCTTGCAGGCTCCGAGCTGGACCTGCCCTCCCTGTTCGTTCTTTCGGCGTGGTGGAGGAGCTTGGAGAGTGTTTGGGCAGAGCCCCTTGTTCCCGCTCGTTGAAGTGTGCAGAGATTGCTCCGTGTGCTGAGCCCACTGTGTGCCTGGCACCATCTGGGAAATGGACTCGCTGATGCCCACCCAGACCTGAGTCCCACCCAGTCCCTGCCCAAGAAGAAACCTGCACCTCCCACGGCCCCTTCCCTCCAGCCCCGGTGACCCCACATCTACTTCCTGTCTCTGTGGACGTTTCCTACGTGTGCCCATTAGTGCCTTTCACTCGGCATCATGATCTGAAGGTTCGTCCGTGTGGGGGCACGTGTCAGTACCCCATTCCTTTTTATGGCTGATTAAAATCCATTTGTGGATAGACCACATTTTGTTCCCCCGTTCGTCTATCCATGGGCACACTTGGTGGTCCCTGCCTTTTGGCCCTGTGAGTAATGCTGTTGTGAGCGTTGTGCACGGGTTTTTGTGTGATGCATGCTGTCAGTTCTCTTGGGAGATACCTAGGAGTGGATTACTGGGTCATATGGTAATTCTGTGTTAACTTCGTGAGGAACTGTCAAACTGTTTTCCCTGCTGGCTGCTCCCTTTTACATTCCCACCAGCAGTGTGGGGCGCACAGTTTCTGCACATCCTCGCCAACACTTGTTATTGTTGATCTTTTTGATTGTAGCCATCTCGTGGGTGTGACTATCATCTCACTTCTACAAGGGAGGACATGGAAGCTCAGAGAAGCCATGTGGTTTGCCTGAGGCCACACAGCTGGCAAATGGTGGAGGCTGGATTCTACTTTAGAACTTCTGATTTTAAAAAAATATATTTTTGACCTATAACATATGGGTAGAAGAGTGTACATGCTGTGTACCACTTGACTTTTCACAAAGTGTACACACAGTGTGACCACCACCCAGACTCCCCCTCATGCTTCTTTCCAGTTCTTTCTGTCCCTGTCCCTTCCTCCTGCCCCCTCCCCCTTCAAGGGTAACCAGCAGGGTGTCCAACTCACGTGGTTTGCCCAGGACTTTCCCAGAGTAGCAGTGGCCGTCTGGGAAACCCCTCAGGCCCAGGCACACCAGATGGCTGTTTGCCCCAATAACCAATGTGCTGACTTCTCCCAGCTTGGGTTAAGTTTCACCTGTTTTTGAACTTTATGTAAATAGAATCACTCAATGGGTATTCTTTAGTGTCGAACTCCTTTTGCACGACATTAGGTTTGTGTGATTCATTTACTTATTGTGTGTCACCACAGATCATTCATTCGTACTGCTGTGTATATTCCACTGGGTGACTCTTCTTCTGTTGATGGACTTTCGGGGAGTTTCCAGCTTGAGGCTGCAAAGAATTACGCTCAGGGAACATTTGTATTTGGGTCCTTGGTGGAACATATGTGGGCATTTATGCCTGGGAGTGGAATTGCTGGGTTGTAGGGGATTCATATGTTCAGCTTTAGCGGATACTGGTACACAGTTTTCCAGAGTAATTTAATGATTGAACTCCTGCCAGCCATTTCGGAGAGTTGCGGTTGCTCCATATCCACGCCAACGCTTGGCATTATCTGTCTTCCATTTGAGCCATCCTGCTGGAGCGGGTGTGGTGGCATCTTGCCGAGGTGAGGTGGAGGCCCTGGTTTTTAACTCACCTGGCTCTTGTCAACACACCCAGAACATGGTGTCCAGCTCTGTCCTGACTAGTTGTGTGTTGGTCAGGTTGTGCTCCTGCCCAGAGCCTCCGCTACTGGTCTGCCCCATGGTGATGGGATATCAGGATCCAGGGGGCCGGTGGAGGTGGGGAGGGCAACACAGATGTGGGAGACAGGCGCAGGGAGCCTGCAGGGGCCAGCGCAGCAGGAGGGATGCCCAGCGCCAGGGCCCAACGCCAGCTCCATCGGGCCTGATAGGGCAGGCCGTCCCTCCATCCAGACTCCCTTCCAAGCCCTGTGAGCCTGGCCAAGTTGCTCCGCTGTCACAGGGGCCCCAAGGCCTGATGGAGAAAGTCAGGCTCCAGGGACACAGATTTACATCCGTCTGACCCGCCATCTTCTGTCTCCCCACCAGCTCATCAGCTCTGTGATTTTGGGGTCGTGTCCCTCTCCTCACTGCTGTCCGCCATCCCTGGCACGGGGTCTTACATGTGGGGGGGGAGGCTCCGTTTGTTGAGTGATGACGTGAATCCCATCCTCAGGTGACCCTCCTGCCTGGGGAGGGGTGTGAAGGGCAGGGCATAAAGGTTTCCCTTTAGTTCTGAATCTCGGTTTTCTTGTCTGGGAAATTAAAATTAATAATACTGACCCCAAGGGCTGGTTGTGAGGATGAAATGTATTCATTAGGCAAAGGTGTTTTAAAAATTGACGCATACCAGGTATATACGACACATGCAAGTCAGGTATTACACAAAACTGGGCTCACCATACATGGCTATTTAAATTTAAATTAATGGAAGTTAAATAAAATTAAAAATTCAGTCCTCATTTGCTCCAGTCGCGTTTCAAGTGCTCGTTGGTCACATTTGGCTGTTGCTGTGGTATTGAATAGCCCAGACAGCGGACATTTCTGTCATCAAAGAAAATTCTACCGGGCAGCATGGCTGTAGAGTTACTTGTCCTGCAGAAGGGCTTAGAACACTTATCTCTGCCAACAAGAACATAAGAGAAAAGAAAACACCATGAAACACAAGGGGTGTGTGTTTTGTTGCTTTTTGGGTTCTTTTTTTTTAATTCAATTTTATTGAGATACATTCACATTTCATACAGTCATCCAAAGTTTACAATCAGCTGTTCACAGTACCATCATATAGTTGTGCATTTATCACCCCAGTCTATTTTTTGAACATTTTCCTTGTACCAGAAAAAGTGAAAATAAGAATAAAAAATAAAAATAAAAAAGAACACCTAAAATACCCTGTATTCTGGTTTGCTAATGCTGCTGGAATGCAAAAAACCAGAAATGGATTGGCTTTTATAAAGGGGGTTTATTTGGTTACAAAGTTATAGTCTTAAGGCCTTAAAGTGTCCAAGGTAACACATCAACAATTGGGCACCTTCACTGGAGGATGGCCAATGGTGTCCGGAAAACCTCTGTTAGCTGGGAAGGCATGTGGCTGGCATCAGCTCCAGAGTTCTGGTTTCAAAATGGCTTTCTCCCAGGACATTCCTCTCTAGGCTGCAGTCCCTCAAAAATGTCACTCTTAGTTGCTCTTGGGGCGTTTTTCCTCTCTTAGCTTCTCTAGAGCAAAAGTCTGCTTTCAACAGCCATCTTCAAACTGTCTCTCATCTGCAGCTCCTCTCTCAGCTTCTGGGCGTTCTTCAGAGTGTCCCTCTTGGCTGTAGCTCGCCTTCAAAATGTCACCCTCAGCTGCACTGAGTTCCTTCTGTTTGTCAGCTTATTTATATGGCTCCACTGATTTAATTTAGACCCACCCTGATTACCCACAAAAGATTACATCAAAGATAATGACATTTTCGGGGACATAATACATTCAAACAAGCACACCCCCCTCCCACCCTATTTTTTTTAATTCAGTTTTATTCAAACACATGCACATAACATACAATCATCCATGGTATACAGTCAACCGTTAACAGTGTGATCATCTAGTTATGTGTTCATCACCACAATCTATTTCTGAACATTTTCCCTACATCAGAAAGAATCAGAACAAGAATAAAAAATAAAAATGAAAAAAGAACACCCAAACTATCCGCCCATCCCATCCCATTTGTCATTTAGTTTTTATCCCCGTCTTTCTACTCATCCATCCATACACTAGATAAAGGGGGTGTGATCTACAAGGTTTTCACAATCACACTATCACCCCTTGCAATCTACATTATTATATAATCATCTTCAGGAGTCCAGACTGCTGGGCTGGAGT
>PVKY010004731.1:0-18697 GCA_004027775.1 Bradypus variegatus
TGAGATGCTGGGCACAAGGAGTCATCAATGTGGGGTGCAAAGGGGGGGTCATAGACAGGAATCGTAGCACTGTTGCCTATACAGGTGCACAGCTCAGCACCCTGAGGAGGCCAGGGCAGCCCTTGGCCAGCAAGGCCAGCAGTCATGGAGAGGAGCTGGGTGCAGAGCAGGAGAGAGCAAAGACTGGCTAGAAGCCTCTGGACGCCTTTCTATTTGTCCATGTCCACATCTGACCTCAAAAAGACCTTCAGAGTCATGGCTGCTGTTTCACTTCTGCCTCCCAAATCTCAGGCAAGTTCCTACTTGGCAACTAAACCCAAACCCATCAGGGAGGGGAATCCTGGGACTTGCCAGCTGGAAGTTTGCAGACTCACCAACAGACCAGCACATACTGTCTTCCTCTTCTTGGGTTTCGTCCATCATTTTGATAGAGCACCTCCCATGGTCACTTCCTGAGAAAGTGTATAAGGACATACATTTTTAGAGACTTCACATCTGAAAATGACTTCATTCTACCCTTGAACATGATGGCTAATTTTGCTGAGTATGCAATTCTAAACTGGAAATATTTTTGAAGACTTCACTCCACTTTCTTCTAGATGTCTGATGCCCTTCTGATTCCTTTGTCCATGGGAGGTGGCCTGTTTTTTCCCTGTCGGGAAGTTCTTAGGATCTTCTCTGTCTTCGACATTCAGAAATTACAAGATGATGTTAACTTGATATGTAGGTGGGGTTTTTTTCCACTCACAATGTTGGGCACTTGATTACTCATTCAGTTTAAAAACTCACCCTTCAATTCTGGATCTCAAACTTGACTGTATTCTTTCTCTGATAATTTCTATCCTTCAGTTTTCTCATTTTGTTATTTATAGAATCCTATTAGATGATGGAATGATTTTCTAATTTTCTAATATTTTCAATGTCATTTTCCATTGTCTTGTCCTTTATTCTACCTACAGGAAGATTTTTCTACTATGTGTTTTGTTTTGTTTTGTTTTAAGAATCTTAACTTCAAGAGCTCTTCACTGTTCTCTGAATATTATTTTCTTTTTATAGCACACTGCTATTATTTCATAATTTGTTTTTCTTATTGCTCTTAAGAATATTATAATTGTTACCTTTTGAAAAAAACTGCTCTTCTATCCCCAGCATTGTCTTTCTTTTAAGGACTTTTCTCCTATTTTTGTTTTTGTCTTAATCTTTCATGTTAGAGGCTTTCCTCAAAGTTTAATGAACCTTGGTTGTCTGTTTATATTTAAGGGTGGGGCACTAAAAACTAAGAGAAGTTTGGGCATGGGTGGGGCTTGCTGACTGTTGGCACTCAGTTCAGGGTAACAAGGCTGAGGTTGGGTTTGGTTTCTGTGAGGAAATCCAAACATCAGTGTCTATTGGTTTATCCTTTGGAGCTGGTAGCAGATTGCATTAGTGCCCCCATAGTCACACTCTTTGCTATGGGACTTTGCACTTCTTCCTCCTAAGAGGTTGAATGGATCATCCTGTGCATTGGGTCTGGCTATGTGAGTTCCTTTGGCCAATAAAATAAGATGGAATTATATAGTGCAAGTTCTGGCCTCGGCTTGGCTTTGAAGGCTTCGCCCATTTACGTTTGCCCTTTGGCATTTCTGTCATTGACACTGCCTTCAGCCATGCCTGAAATCCCTGAGTCCAGATGCTCCCTGGTTCAACTTAACCAGGAAAAATATTTCTGTTGCTCAGGGTGGAGAAGGGGCTGTGACCTTGCTATGCATAAAGGAGGGAAATAGAGTGAAGGGGGAATCCAACAAGTCCATAAATAAATGGTTATATTGCACCTTAGATTCTTAGATATCAGTCTGCCATTTTCATTTTTTGTACTTTATTGTCGGATTTTGATATCACAGAAATATCTGTCCCATAAAATGAGTTGAGATGTGGTAATTCCTTCTCTAAGATTTTCTTTAAATATTTAGTAAATTCTCTTGTGCAACTATATGGGCCTGGGGATTTCTTTTTTAGAGGTTTTAAAATTCAATTTCAATGTTTGTAATGGTTATAGAAGTAATTAGGCAATCTATCATCTGACTGCTTTCAAGCAATTGGCTCATTTCTTCTAAGTTGTTGAATTTATGAAGGTGGAGTTGTTCATAATATTCCCTGTTTGAAGATTTTCTGGTTGTTTGTTATTGAATTTTAGTTGGATTCCATTATGTCAGAGAACATACTGTTTATCACTATAATTCTCTAAAATTTCTGGAGGTCCATTTCTCCTTCAGCTTTATCAGTTTTTGTTTCATGTCTTTTGGAGCTCTGTTGTTTGGTACATGCACAGCTAGGATTGCTATGTCTTCTTGATGGATTGACTCTTTTATAATTATGTAATATCCCTCTTTGTCCCTACTAATTCTTTTGTTCTGTAGTCAAATTTATCTGATATTAAAATATCCATAACTGCCTTTAAAAATTAATGTTCAGATGATTTTTTTCATGTTTTTATTTTTAGACTACCTATTTTGTGTTTGAAGAGAGATTCTCCTAGACACAGTTAGGCCATGCTTTTTCATCTACTCTGCCAGTCTGTCTTTTAATAGATGCATTTAAACCATTTACATTTAAATTTGAAATGTTAGGACTTAATTTGCCAATTTATTATTTCTGTTTGCTCCCCCTGTTTCTCATTCCTATTTTTCTTCACTTGCCTTTCTGGAGGCTATTTAAACAGCTTTTTGGATTCCATCTTTTAGAATTTATGTTTCTTTTTAGTGTATCATTTTGTTTATTTTTCTTATTGGTTCCTCTAGGTATTACAATATAGATCCATAATTTATCACACATCCTACTGGTTATGGACATTTTACCACTTCCAGTATGACCCTCCACTCTCCCACTTTAAGAACATCATTGTCTCAAGTATTCTTCCATGTACATTGAGTCCCATCACAAATGTTAGTATAATTTTTCTTCTAGCATCAAATATGTTTTAAGAAACTCATGAGGAGAAGTGTAGCCTATTACATATACCTATAATTTCATCAATTCTATTGCTATATTTCTTGAATTTTAAACTTTCTTATGTTATTATTTCTTTGTTTAGTTAGTTTCCTTTAGCTACTCTTTAAGCTTATGTCTGCTCGTGACCAATTCTCTTCGTTTTTCTTTGCTAGATGATGTCTTTATTTCCCCTTCAATCTTGAAGCTCAGTTTTGGTGGATACAGAATTGGTGTTTGTCAGTTCTGTTCTTTCAACATTGGAAAAATGCTGTGCCACTTCCTTTTAATTTCTATGGTTTCAAATAAAAATTCACATTCATTTGAATTATTTTTCCATGGATGCAATGCACTGTTTCTCTCTGGTTGCTTTCAAGACTGTTTTCTTTGTCTTTGGTTTTCAGAAGTTTAAATATGCTCCGTCTCAGCATGGATTTCTTTGGGTTAATGCTATTTGAGTATGCTCAGCTTCTTAAATCTGTAGCTTTATGTCTTTCAACAAATTTGGGAAGTTTACAGCCATTCATTATTTCTTCAAATACTTTTTTTTAGCCCCACACTCATTATCCTCTCCCTCTAATACTCGAATGATATAAATATTAGATCTTTTATTATTATTCCATGGGTCCTCAGGCTGTGTTAATTTGTTTTTCAGTATAGATTTTCTCTAGGGTTCAGACTGAATAATTTACATTGATCTGTCTTCAAGTTCATTGATTCTATCTCATGTCATCTCGATTCTACTCTTGAGCCCATCTAGTGAGTTTTTAATTATAGCTACTGTTTTTTCAGGTCTATCATTTCCATATGGTTCTATTTTTTTTTTAAAGTTTGTATTTCTTTGATGAGGTTTTTTTTAATTTTTCTAAATGTTTTAAGGGAAGCAGTTTTAGGGTGGCTGTTTTAAACATTATGTCAGATACTTCCAACATCTGATTCATTTCAATCACATTTGATCATCTTTTCTCATTCAAGTTGTTACTTTCCTGGTTCTTGTAATGATGAGTGATTTCCTATTGTATCCTAGACATGTTGGCATATTATGTAAGGATGCTCTTGATACTATTTAAAATTTTGTTTTGTCAGGCAGCTTCCTGCTCAGGTTTAGCATGTAAGGTGGCTGGAGGACCATGAAACACCTCCCTGGATCCAGAGGGGGTGGAGGGCCAGGAGCCACTGGGTCTGCTGGGGCTGAGAGGTAGGAGGGGGGTTTCCAGCCTCTGCCACCTGGTGTGGAATGGGGGTGGGGGGTACTGCTTGGATTCTGCTGTTGCTACTGCTGAGGATAGATGGAGACACTGTGGCCAGCAGAGGTAGGGCATGGAGCAGGTTTCACCATTGCTGCTGCTGTGGGTTCTTGCTGGCAGGTGCAGAGCATGGGATGGATTGGCTGACCTGGGCTCTGCTTTAGTCACTGACGTGTGGTCAGATGGCATCTACTGCTGTCATTTGTGGATTTCCCTGCTTAGTCCCTATTGGGCCTCCCCTTCCTTTGGTCAGGGAGAACAGGTGTTTCTATATTGTTTGTTTTGTTTTCCCCTGTACCTGTCAGCAGTTCTGGGTTGCAAACCTGTCTGCTTCCCAGTATGAGAGATATGAAATGCAAAAAGAAAACCCAGGAAACTCATCCTGGTGTTCTTACTCAAGCACTATGGTCCCTAGGAGGACCTAGGGTTGGTCCTCCTTCTGCTATCCACGTTTCAGGGTCCTTTTAGGATTCTCTGTCTAATTATTTTCAGAGTATTTAGTTGTATTTAGATGGGAGGCGGAGGGAAAAGTGAGTCAACATCATCTAGTGCCAGAAACAGAAGTTCCTTCTCCTAGGATTTTAACCACGTCAAGTTCAAATTTACGTTCATACAAAAAAAAAAAAACTACAAAAATATACATAGTGACTTCATTCATAATCACCCTAAAATGGAATTGACTGCAATAGCTTTCAACTGGTAGATGGAAAAACAACCACGCAGTGGAATACTACTCTACAATAAAAACTAATGAATTAATGCACACAAAAACATAGAAAAATCTCAGATGCATTATGCTAAGTGAAAGAAGGCAGACTCAAAAGTTACACTCAATTATTCCTTTTATATGGCACATTGGAAAGGAAAATGAATGGGGAGAGAAAGAGACCAGTAGGTGCTAGGATCTGGTGATGGGGTAGCGGCTGACTACAAAAGATCATGGAGCAATTCTGCATTATTTATTTTGAATCTGTTATTAAGTCCATATATATGGACTATGATATATTAAGGAATTATTGTTAATAATGAAAGATATGATAATATTGCAGTTATATTTTTACAAGGTCCTCATCCAGTAATGACATATTAATGTGTTTATGGATTAAATGATGTGATTTCTGTTGAGTTTTTCTTACTTATGTGTTTCAGTGAGAAGGCACTAGTCAGCTCTGTAGAGCACAGGTAAGAAAGGAGATGCAACCATTGGATTTCTCCAGTTGGAATTTAAGTGAGGTTGATCAGTGCAGTCTGAGTGGAGTGGAGAGGACAGAGTGATTGGAATAGGATGAGGAGAAAATGAGATGGGAGCAGACGTGGGAACAATGCCAGCATGTTTTGTTATGATGAGGAGCAAAGATCTGGAACAGAATTTGGTCAAGGAAGTAATTCTAAAGATGGGGGAGGTTGATACTGATAATGTAGATAGCAGGGCTAGGAATGTAGGGTCAAATACTATGACAAGGCAGCAGGGGAGGGGAGGGTTGGCCTTCAATGTGGTCAAAGAGCCTTCATTTCAGCTGGAGGGGAGGCAGCAAGTGTGGTCCAGCTGCAGCTGCAATGGAGAACAACATGGTAAGGAGAATAGAGTCCAGTCTTCTCTGATTTCCTCACTAAGTGCGTGGTGACATCATCACCTGAGTTCAAGGGGAAAAGAAGTGGAGTTGGATGTCTGAATAAAAGGAGCAAATGTAAATAGGAACATACCAGAGAAATTTACTAGGGATATTTTCCAGTTGAGAATTGTGGTCATGAATACAATCTGAGACCATGCATCATGACTGTTTGGTTCAAGCCATGCTTGTTCTTCTGCAGGCACAGAGCAGGAAAATGGTTGAGTTTATCCTGCACATGTTTGCAGAGAGGGCGGAAGAACCAAGGGCAGTCAAGTTTTGCAGGGGAGTGATTATATGGAAACTGAACTGGGTAAAGAATGAGGCGAGGCTATGTCAGGGGTGATGGTTGTAAAAAAATTGGAAGAGTCAATAGATTGGAAAACCGTAATCACATCTGAAGAAATGTTCAATTGGGGGTCTTAGAAAGATGAATTGGAAAGAAAGAAAGAAGGGAGGAATCAGAGAATGGAATAGTAGAAAAAGCAATTTTGGCGATAGCACAATTAACAGTATAGTGAGGTCAAGAGCCACACTATCCAACAAAGTAGCCACTAGCCAAATTCCTCAGTCACAGTAGCCACAAATCAAGTGCTCTACAACTATGTGTGTCTAGTGGCTACCAAATTGGACAGCTTGAATACATAGCATTTGCTTCATCACAGAAAGTTTTACTGAACAGCACTGCATTAGTATGACCATGGGAGTGAGTGGCTTAAGAGATCAGAAAAGTTTTATCAGAGGTGGGAAGTAAGGAGATTGGGGGTGGGGGCAGTTTGACTAATGATAAACTTAAGAATAGAGACAAGAAAGAAGTGGGGGTAATATTGGAGGGAGCTTACACAGCCCTTGGGGAGAGGGGTTCTGCTGAGAGAATTGGTTAAATCTGGAGACAAGTTGAGGTACCCTGAACTTCTGTTTTCTACTAGTGCCCAGGGCCATCACCTGCCCAACAACATCCCCAGCCACACCCACCATGAAAGCCACCCTTCACCCCTTTGTCTGTGGCTACACTCATTGTTCCCAAGAGTCAGCCAAAGGTCGGCGTTATTCCATGTGTTTGCCAAAGAGGAAATGGAGACATTTCAGAGCCCACAGTGACCTCAGACCCAGGCCAAACAAGCAGAGACTCAGAGTCCATCCTCACATAAGAGACACCCAGAGAGGTGCCACCCACCTGTCTCAGAGCTCCCAGGAGAGAACACAGGAATGGGGCCACGAAACGGGACCTTGCACCGCTGCCTCTGCCATGAATCAGGGCAAACAGGGGCCTCAGTTTCTGTTTTGAGTGGCATGTGGCCATTGCCAGTCCACAGCAGGGTCAATGGGCACAAGGGGCAAACTTCACTGAAGTCCTTTTCTGGGGAAGAGAGGAAATAGCAATGCCTAAGTCCCAGGATTCCCAGGAGATAGGAGAGTTCATGAGACACACCAGACCAGGTTAGTCCTTTACTGGGGACAGAAGATGCCAGCTTTTAGGGGTTGGTGATCTCAATGTGGAACTGCAAATGAGTGGTTGTGACCACACAGTGGCCACGCAGGAAAGCACAGGACTGGCAGTTTTGGCGTTGCCAGTGGCCCTGAATGACGTAGATGGCATTGAGCACCTGGCAGTATCGCCAGTGGATGCGCCACATGCGGACCAAGGACTGCAGCTTCACCACCGCCTGCTCTTTCTTTGCGTAGGCAATCAGGGCTGCCCGCTTCTTCTTCTCCAGCAGCCTCGCCAGCGTCAGCCTCCACCAGCCCTGAATGATCCAGGCCCTGAGGGCCGCGTGCAGCAGCGTCCGGCGCACCAGGGTCCCGCGCCACCAGGCCTGGATCTTTATGGCTGCCCTTTCTCTTTTCCTTAACAATTTCTACGCAGAGATAAGAGAGGCCATTCAGAGAATTTCCTACCACCAACCTCCAGGAAGTGTCTGCCCTTCTTCAGAGACTTCAGGGACTGCGTTACCTGGACCCTGACCTCGAGCCAGGAGACAAGGGGGGTGACTCGCTTCAGCCACTGTGGTTGTCACCTTGCCCTCAGAGTGACAACTACCGCACAGGTGAGTGCATCAAGGAAAAACAGGGAGGTGAGGGGCTTTGTTCGTCACATGCCACCTCTTCAGTGCTTGTTGAGTTTGGGGGGTTTGGCCTCATAGCGGTTTAGCCTAGTTATTCTCAGCTAATTCCAGTCCCCAAACCACCAGTTGCTGACTTCTCTCAGCCAAAACAATGTACACTCATATTGTTTGGTTTTCAGTACCCTTAACCCTTAATCTCCTCCCAGCCTTCCCATATTTTGAACATTCAGCTCTATTCCAGCCCCATACATTTGTTGATGTCTTACATTTTCAGCAATCATTATCCATATCATGGTTAAACTCAGACCCAGAGAGCCCAGGCTGAGAAGGAGATGGGGGTAAGAGCCATATTGAGGTGACTGTTGCTCATTTTGGAAACAATCTCACATCCTAGGACACAGATACTAAGGTTCTGGATTTCTCTTAACTACATGGAGTTTCTACAGACCTTTTTTCTTTCTTTTTCCCTCATTTTCCATTCTACTGTTTCTTCAGTGTTCTCAATTTCAATTAGAATTAAGTTGCCGTTGACCTATAATCAGAACGCAATGGGAAATGCATGGCTGAGTTAAGACTGCTGTTTCTCCATATGGCCCCACACAAAGGACCTGCCCACTGCTCAGAATCCCCTCGTTTCCCAAGACCTACAAAGTCCAGCATGATTCCCATCTTCCCCTTGCCTACCCACCCCCCCACCCCCAACCCCCTGGTCCATCCGGCCCTGTTTCTTACGCAAAATCGAACCCCCATGGCTTGTCTTAGATGGTTCAATAGCCCTGATTTCTCTGGTTTCCAAGGTCTAGCCTGAGTCAGATGCGGGAAGGGGAGAGCTATGAGTTAACAATTGCACCTATGACATGGGGATTAGGACATCTGCCACAGAAACTATCTGTGCAAACTTGTAACACTTGTCTACTTCCCTCGTGTCAGAGATGTTGCCCAGGACCAGGGTGGAAATATAGTGTCATTCCACACCATTCCACCCTGTGAGGCCCTCATGGCCCCTTGTCATTCTGTCACTCAGAGAGCAGGAGGGACCTTGGCCAGATATCCCCACGAGGCTCTCCATTGCCTTCTCAGATTTAGGTACTTCCTGTCTTTCCTTGACTCAGGCTTCAGTATCTTAGTACATCTTAAATTGGAAAAAAAAAGAGACAAATCAGATGAATCTAGAATGCAGGAAAATAAACATAAAAAACTTGAATGAATGAAATAGAAAACAAAATTGGTAGTGGAAAAGTCTACTTAAAATGTGTTAAAAGATAAAGTTTCTTTCATAAAGAGAGTGTGAGAGAGAGAGATCAAATGTGGAATGAAAAAGTTGAAATAACCAATGAGAGATTAAAATAATCTTGAGAATATATTAACAGTTGAAAACCAAAAGGAAACAATTTCCTAACAAAATGCAAATTACCAAAATGAACAGATATGTAAAATTTCATAAATTGAAAAGTGTATTAAAGATCCATAAACACGTACTGGAACTAGCAGATTCACATCTGAATTCTAAATAACTTACAAATCAAGATTTTTTCATGTGACAAACTATGTAAAGCTATTCTAAAACATAGGCACTTCCATTCCACCTTTCATGTTGCCTGTCTTAGTTCCATGAAAAATGCCACTGAGGTTTTGACTGTAAGGGCCTTTTCCTTGAGGAGAAGGGCAATCTGTGTGATAGTGGGATGTACCTTCTAAGAACATGGATAACGCCTCCTTTTTTTAAGGAATTTTTTTATGTCTTTCCACAAAATTCTGAAGTTTTGTCTGTAAAGTTTTTTGAGGTATAATTCACATTCCATAAAACTCACCATTTAATGTGTACATTCAGTGGTTTTTGGTCTCTTCGTAAGGTTGTACAACCATCAGCTCAGTCAATTTTGGAATATTTCAAGACCTCAAAAAGAAACTCTATACCATTTAGCTATCACCACTCAACTTCCCATTCCTCCCCAGTCATAAACAACCACAAATCTACTTTTAGTCTCTATAGCTTTGCCTTAACAACCACAAATCTACTTTTAGTCTCTATAGATTTGACTACTTGACATTTCATAGAAACAGAATCATATTAATATGTGGTTTTGTGTTAAGGCTTCTTTCATTCAGTGTAATGTTTTAAAGGAATAACCATGTTGTAGCATGGGTCAGTTCTTCACATGTTTTTATGGCCAAATAAAATTCCATTGTTTGGATATACCACATTCTGTCTACCCATTCAGCCACTGATGGATATTTGGGTTGTTTCCACTTTGGATATTATGAATAATGCTGCTATGAATATTCTTGTATGAGTTTTGCGTGGACACGTTTTTTTCTCTTGGTTATACCTAAGAGTGGAATTGCTGGGTCATATGGCAAATGTATGTTTAACCATTTGAGGAACAAACAGACAGTTTGCCAAAGTGGCCGCATGATTTTACACTTCCATAAGCACACCCTCGACAACATTTATTATTTCATGACTTTCTGATTATAGTAGTTCTACTGGGTATGAAGAAATACCTCATTGTAGGTTGGGTTTTCATTTCCCTTATGACTAATGATGTCAAACATCATTTCATGCACTTATTGGCTACATATACATCTTTGGAGTAATTTTATTGAGATCATTTTGCTTTGTTTTTGTTTTTTGTTTGTTTGCTATTTTAAGACAGAACCTTTTATTTTTCATCATCAAATGGGGAAAATGTAACACGTCAGCGCATTACAAATAAACTTAAGTGGCCGAACAAGAGGGTCAATTTATGGCAGAGTTCAACATATATAGTGCTTTGCTTCTTTTTAAATTGTTTGTTGTGTTATGATTGAGTTGTATTCATTCTTTATATATTATTTATAGAAAGCCTTTATCAGATATACGATTTGCAAATATTTTCTTCCATTTTGGGGATTGTCTTTTCACTTCCTTGATAGTGTTCTTTAATCATGTAAGTTTTAAATTTTGATAAAATCTAGTTTATCTATTTTTTCCTTTGATTGATTGTCATTTAGGTGTTATATCTAAGAAATGATGCCTAATCCAAGAACATGAAGGTTTATACTTCTACAAGTTTTGTCATTTTAGCTCTTACATTTAGGTATTTAATCCTTTTTTTTCAGCATGCATTTAAAATTATTGCAGCACTTGTATTTTTTATTGAAAAGGTTTCAGGGCTTCATTTTTATATGTAGTTTTTTTAAATGGATTTTTATTGCAATATATTCACATACCATATAATCCTTTCAAAGTATACAATCAGTGGCTTGCAGTATCATTATATAGTTGTGCACTCATCGCCACAATTAATGTCAAAACATTTTCATTACTCCAAAATAAATAAAAATAAAAATAAAAAAGAACACCCAAACCATCCCATACCCCTTATACCCCCCTAGTATTTGTATATACTTTTTGTCTTTATTACGCATCTACCCATACACTGGATAAAGGGTGTGTCAGTCACAGGTTTTCACAATCACGTGGTCACACAATAAAAGCTATATAATTATACAGTCATCAAAAATCAAGTCTACTTGATTACAGTTCAGCAGATTCAGGTATTACCTTCTAATATACTAGAAACTAAAAAAGAATATCTATATAATGTATAAGAATAACCTCCAGAATGACCTCTTGACACTATTTGAAATCTCAGCCACTGAAACTTTATTTTGTTCCACTTTTTCTTTCCCCTTGGTCCAGTGAGGCTTTCTCAGTCCTGTGATGCCAGGGCCAGGCTCATCCCTGGGAGTCATGTCTCACATTGCCAGAAAAATTTACACCCCTAGGAGTCATGGCCCATGTTGCAGGGAGGACAGTGAGTTTACCTGCAGAGTTGGCTTACAGAGAGGCCACATCTCAGTAACAAAAGAGGTTCTCAGGGGGGGACTCTTAGGCATAATTATAAACAGGCTTAACTTCTCCTTTGCAGGAATAAGTTTCAGAAAGGCAAGCACCAAGATCGAGGGCTTGCCCTGTTAAGAGAATATGAGGAATTCCCCAGGTGGGGAAATTTAGTATTTCCACATTTTTCCCCAATCCCTCAAATTACTCTGGGATGTATTGGGGCATCACACTAACTTGTACAAATCTCACAAGATCTCACATCCTATTCAGGGTTCCATGCAATTATGGTGTTCAAATAAACTGACTATATAAGTTAAATTAGATAGTGTGCTACAGAAAATATAAATTTTGTGCCAAATAAGCATCTGTTCCTTTGGTCTCACACAGAAGTTGAAGTTTTAAAACACCATCAATATCGTCCTTTACCCTTTAGTCTGATTTACCTTGGTCCTAACCAGATCAGCTTCATTCGTATCTCTAATTGGAGTCTGATCTCTTTTTCAGCTTCTTTTAACATTTGCTACATAGAGTAATGCTGACATTCACAGCTACCGAACTCTGGCTCTGAGTCTCAGGGACCGACCAGATTATACACAAAGATCTCAGCATCTCAGAATTTAGAAATAACCATTATAACTCATGACTGGATGTGATTTCTGTAAGAGCTAACAATCTACGAAACTTTACCATAAGACTTTCCCTGATAACCTATGCTCTCAGATTCAATTCTCAGAGTTTGAGCATTATAGTTAGTCCATATTAGTGAGGCATTATAACGTTTGTCTTTTCATTTCTGGCTTATTTTATGCAACACACTGTTCTCAAGGTTCATTCACCTAGTTGCATGCCTCAAAATATTTTATCTATTTTGAGTTAATTTTTTTGTTAGAGAAGTTGTGAATTTACAAAACAATCATGCATAAAATACAGTATTCTACACATAACCCCACCAACAGTACCCTGTATTGGTGTGAATATTGTTACTATTAATGATAGCACTTTTTAAAATAATTGTACTTTTTTTAGCAGTAATTACATTTGTTACAATTGATGACAGGTTATTAAAATAGTTCTATCTATCATCCATTATTTACCTTAGGTGTATTTTTTCCCATATACCACTCTTTTATTACCACATTGTAATAGTATCATACATTTGTTATAACCCATAGAAGAATAGTCTTGTACTTGTACTGTTAACTATAGTGCATTGTCTACAATAGGATTCACTGAGCTGTACAGCCCTATGATGTATCTTTTTTTATTCTAATAATATATATATATATCCTAAAGTTTCCTATTTTAACCACTTTCATCTATAGAGTACAGTGTTGTTGATTCCACTTACAATAATGTACCAACATCACAACCATTCATTTCCAAATTTTAACCATTAGCCTAAATAGAAACTCTGTACAAGTTAAGAATCAACATCCTATTCTCTAACTCTATCACCCAGAACTTATATTCTAGATTGTAATTTTATTCCTAGTTTTCAATTCAGAAAATCAGTTTCTTACAACCAATCACCCCCTAAAGAGTAGCTCACATAAAATCCAACTCACCTTTGACTGTGTCTTGGCAAACTGACACATGAAAATGGGGGTTTACTCACTCACAAAACTGAGTTCCCATAATAGAGCTAGGGGTAGCTTCAGGCATGGCTGGATCCAGAGGCCCAAAGAAGCCCTTATTACTGAGCCTCTCACTTTCCATCTCTTGGCTCTACCTATGTTCCTCCATGCTGGCTCCATTCTCAGTAAGCTATTTCCCTGTGGTGGACCCAGCAGCCAGGATTCATAATCCTTGGGGTTCCAGCAGTTACAACACATCATCAGAACTGAATCTTACTGGACTTGCTTGAGTCAGGTGCTCACCCATGAACCAAACACTGTGTCCCAATGAATAAAGTATTGTACTATACCTTAAACACTTGAGCTGAACCTGGGCTTATTGTCATCATCACCCAGGAGCCACCACATTGCTGAATTCTCTGAGGCTATTCTATCCTACATTTCTGGGGAAGGTATTGATAGCGGGGGGTAATCAGGGTTCAGAAGAGCAGAACTATGCCTGAGGATCAGCAAGTTAATATTAATGATCTGTACCAATAACTTACTAAATCATAATTCCAGTAAATTAGAGAAACAGACACTAGTAAACATGAGATTATGAAAGATGTTAGAAGAGGGAGGCAGAGACTGAGAAAGAAAGATACTAAGGAGTGTAAGGAGTTAATATGAAATGAGAGACACAAAGATAAGGGGGCATGAGAAAGAGAGACAGAGAGATGGAGTAATATGGACAGCAGAAATGGAGAGGCAACAATAGATTCTTACCCCCAGCACAAAATACACACACACAAACACAAACTCAGAAACCTTTCCAGACGTAAATATTAACTCAGAGGCCTGGAAACTTGTCTGTTGGATATAGTGGATCTGGGATGACCAGCCTAGGGAACTGTGCAGGGATGGTGGGATGGGTGTTTCTAGGGAAGTAAGAGTTGAACCATGGTGCGAGAACAGATCCCAACCTGAAAAAGACCATGTGTATATTGATTACATAAATATTCATTGAGCACCCACTACTATGCATCAGGTAATCTTTTAGATCTGGGAAACAGAGCACTGAACTCAGATTTCCTGCTCTCCTGGAACTTGTGAGGAAAAAGGAAAATAGACAAATGATGAGATGAGGAAACCTCAGGCAGTAGGGAGGGCTGTGAAAACAGGAAAGCCAGTCAGGAGCTAGAGCATCACCGTGGGCGGTGGGAAGAAAGCTACTAGGTTAGGAGGTCAAGAGGCCTCCACCAGGAGGTAGAATCGAGCAGAGACAAACCTGAGTGAAGTGAGAGCTCGCTCTGGAGGAAGACATTCCCATGAGAGGAGGCAGAGAGTGCAAAGTTCTGAAACGGGAACATGCTTGGGATTTTGTAAAATGGCAGCAGTTCCAAGGAGGACAGTGCCTGAGAAGGTGAGTCGTAGGACGTGAGCTCAGTGGGACGGCCAGAGCGCGACCGCGCAGGGCCGTGGAGACCACGGGGATGGCTTTCGGTTCTGTTCTAAAGGTAATGGGAAGACTTCGAAGGATTAAGAGCAATGGTGAGGGCGGCTCCGTTGTTGCAGCGGCTCTTCTCGCTGGAGCTGCTCGTGGACGGGGTACTTCTTGAAGCCGGGACATGACCACCGCGCGTGGTTGCGGACGAGGAAGGGGAGGAGGAGATGTCCCCGCCGCTCCCATCGAGCTCCCTCTGCCCCGCGGTGGCCCTCGGCCTGCCGGACTACCCGCGCTGCAAGTCCTGTCTCTTCCGCCGGCTCCCAGACACCCTCCACCGTCCTCTCCTTCGGGTCCCGCTTTACACGCTGCTCCTGCACCTGCCCCTGGGCACCCCCTCCCGCCCCACAGATCCTGGGTAACGGCAGCATCTCTCTCGCTGCGTGGCCCAAGAAGCAGGGCTAAATCCCAAAGTTTTCTTGGCAGCTGCTATTGTGACATACGCTTCTGAGGAAGTGAGGAGGGTAATATTGGGTAGAGGGAGAAACTGACCCACAATGTAGTTGCAATCGAAGCTGCTGTCAACCCTACAGGGGTCTCTGGAGCTGGGATGGCTCTTTCAAGTTGTTCCAAAACTGAGGGAAAGGGATTTGACCTTTAACTGTAAGGCAGTCACTGGCTGCAGGTTGCCCCGTAGGAAAGGACAGAACTTGACGCAATAGTCTCTTACTTCTTTTCAAGGGCAATTCCCAGTGAAGGAAGTGGATTCAGCAGTGGACAATATTCCCACCAGTTATGTGAGGGCTTGTTGACCATAACGGAGATATCTGGGAAGAGCACCACATATCCCATATGGTCCATCTCTTTACAGCTCTCAGACTCACTTGCTTACCACAGTAAATTTTCCCCATTTGTGAACGACTTCCTCAAGATTCTGGTTGGCCTTGTTTGCTGAAAAAACCCAAAAGAGAAGGATTGGAGAGACAACCTCTTGCCCCTGATGCTACTTGGGTCTTATTACCCACTTTCCTTTCTCCCATCTTATACCATCCATTCTAGATTGTTCTAACCCACAACCAGCATCACTATTGATCTAACAGGTTGGTAGGGTGGAGTTGGGATGACACCAGACGTCATTCCCTGTAGGGTCTGTTTCTTCACTTACTGTGCATTTCTCTGCCTGTGATTGCAGTGATGGCTGGGTTGTTCATCAACCTGGGCCACAGAGCTCCAGAAGAGGTCCCATTGAATCATCAGAGCTGCATTCATGGTCTCCCTCCACCTCATAGTATAGCAGCAGCCCCACCTGCTCCTGATGCTCCGAGTATATTATCCCAGCCAGTGTGGTGACTGCTCTCATTTCCAGCTTGTCTCTAGGCACAGGATTCTGTAGTGATCGGGAGCCAGCCTTAGCTTAGAGTTCAATGGGGGTCTTACTGTGTTCTCTGATGAAAGTGTTCCTATTCTAGAGAACAGGACCTCAGTTGTGAAGACAGAAAATGCAAATTCCCCAAATTGGTAGCTGGAGGGGTGGTAAGCAAGGATGCTATCACTTCCACACATTGGTTCCAAGGCCCATGTATGTGCTTTATAGACTCAGCACAACGTAATGGGCACTGATGTAGGGTACATATTGTGCCCTGAAGATAACATCCCATTCCACAAGGTTTCACCTTCAAGCTGGTCTTCACAAGGTCTTTTGATGTCTCTATCAGACTGGGTACTTCTGAGTGGAGAGGGGGGTGACAGAACCATGGCCCACTGCCACACCCCCTTTGCTGTTCAGTGGATCCCTTGGTTAAAGGCCATGTGATTCACTGAATCAAGCTTTTGGTAAGCCCTTGGATAGTGGTGCCAGTGGGGTTGTGGGCAAGAAAGATAAACCAAACTCTGAGTTTGTCTCAGTTCTTTTCAAGGTAATTTGATGTCTTTTGGTACAAGAGTGTGTTGAGCCTTGTGGTCCTACTTCCCAGTGAAACTAATACAAAATTTTATCTCCCAATACCCCACCCCACTCACACATACAAACAACCACATGCCAATTAAAATTCTCTGGATTTGGCCCTAAAGGCATGAAGCAAATGAAGAAACATTTATTCAGGAAAATCACCTAAACTCAGAATAGCAAGAGTCAGTTGTACGGAATCAAGACCCACACCCTCCTCCCCCTATCCCTGCTCAGCAATATACTCAGCCTGGTACAGCAAAAATCACAGGGCTCCCTTACCCCCAGTCCCCACTCAGAGGGCTATCTTCCCCAGAAGAGCAGGACATCAGGCTTTCTCACCATAGGTTGTAAGAGATTGGGGCTGACCGATGGGGCAACTTCCTGTGGGATACAGGTTGTAAACCCTCAGGTGGAGGTGCAGAGCATGACCCTGTGGTATATAAACCTATCAGTGGCCCAAGAAATTATTAATCCTCCCATGCTGAGAGGAGCCCAATGCTCTCAATTTGTCACAAGTGGCAGCTTGGGTCTCCTCAAGAAATGGTGCCGTGCTGGGGTCATATTGGTCTCTGTTGCTTAGTTTGCACATTTGATGGCAGCAGTCTTGGTAAGTGAGAATCTGTGCTGTTGACCCGTGCAGAGCATCCATCTCTGCCTCCAAGGTTGCCTAAAGTGTGTACACATCATGGGAGACCATTGACAGAGGCTGACTGGTGTCAAGTAGACACCATGGTTGTGTAGTGCCTGTTCTGTTGTGGATGCTCCATGGTGGGTGTTCACATGATGTTCTAGTTTGCTGAAGTTGCCAAAGTGCAATAGACCTGAACTGAGTTGGCTTTTACATTGGTTATTTGCCTACAAGCTTATAGTTCTGAGGCCATGAAAATGTCCAGATCGAAGCATCATCAGGATGACACCTTCTTCCTTAAGACAGACTGCTGGAGATCCTTAGCTCCTCTATCATATGGCAGATCTACTGGTCTCTCCCTTCTCTCCCAGGTTTCGTTACTTCCAGCTTCTGGCTTCTCAGTCTGTGGCTTTCTTTTCCAGCTTTTATCTCTTTCTCTCTCAGTTTCTCTGTCTTTCTCTCTGTTTTTCATCTTCTTATAAAAAGACTCCAGTAAAAGGATTAAGACCTACCCAGGGCTCACCTCAACTGAAATAACCTAAAAAAAAGGTTCCACCTATAATAGATCTACTCTCACAGGAATGGATTTGCTTTAAGGACATGATCTTTTCTGGGTTCCATAAAACCTCCAAAATGTCACGCATCCGATTCAAAATTTTTCACTCTTTATGCAGCCCAAAATATTCATCCATGTCTTTAGCCCAGAGACCCCATTGTTCTTTACCTTTCAATCATTGTCCGCTCAAGTAATCAAACATCTCCACAAATGCCCAGGAGTCTCTATCTTTGTGTATATATATAATATATATGCTAATCTTGGGCTACTTCTTTTTATTATTATTATTTTTTTATTATTATTATTTTCTTTTTTAATTTTTATTGGGATTGTTCAGATACCATACAATTATCCAAAAATCCAAAGTATATAATCAGAGGAGAGAGGAGAGATGGCGGCTAGGTGAGACAGAGCAGGGAGACGCCTCCGTGAAAAACACTGAGCGGAGGCCAGAGAGTGACCCAGAACGTCAGCTCCGGGGTAGCACCAGCCAGACACGGTCTGCTAAAGCCACAGGGAACCTGCATTTGATGAATCCAGGAGTCTACATTCTGGGACGAGTGAGTGATTCTGCCGAGTCCCCCGGCCACGCTGGGGTGTGGGGAAACAGCGGGTTGGAGCTTGGAGCCTGGGGGCAGCGGCAGATAGGACGCGAGTGGTGTGGACTAGCACCTCGGTGTCTGGCGTGGAGGATTCCCCCTCCCATACACACTGCTGATTGTCTCGGGCCCAGGAGAACAAGGGCGAGCCAGGGGCAGGTGAAATAGAGGGGCTGCGCTGCACACAGCCGTCTCCCTGGCGGGCGGGGCTGCTCCTGCCCGGGGCCGAGTGCACGGCGCGGAGCCGCACCAG
>PVKY010004732.1:0-18685 GCA_004027775.1 Bradypus variegatus
CCATTTTAAAGTGTACAGTTGAATGACTTTAGTATATCCACCTATTTACAGAATTGTACAACCATCATTATTATCTAATTCTAGAACATTTTCATCAGCCAATAAGAAACCCCATTCCCATTGGCCGTCACTCCCCGTTCTTGCCTCCCCAGCCCTAGGCAACTGTCTCTATGGATTTTCCTGCTCTGGACATTTCATATAAATGGAGTCATTCAGAAATATGTGGCCTTTTGTGACTGGCTTCCTTCCTTTAGTGTAGTGTCTTCAAGATTCTCCCATGTTGGATGGTGTATCTGTATTTCTTTCCTTTTAGGGGCCTAGTAATATTCCATTTGTGGATAAACCATATTTTCTTTATTTGTTTATCAGTTGAAGGACACTTGGGTCATTTCTGTTTTTTGCCTTTTGTGAATAATGCCGCTGCGAACAGTTGTGTTCACATTCTTGTGTGGACATATGTTTTCGGTTCTCTCAAGCGTATACCTAGGAGTGGAATTCCTGGCTCACGTAGAGGGTTACTCTATGTTTACCATTTTGAAGAATGGCCGAACTGCTTTCCAAGGTGGCTGCACCATTTTACAATCCCTCCGGTGACTCCTCCCATCCTTGCCAACTTATTATTGTCTGTCTTGTTCGTAATTGCCATCCTAGTGGGTGTGAAGTACTCTCTCTCTGTGGTTTTGATTTGCATTTCCCTAATGACCAATGATGTTAAGCATCTTTCATGTGCT
This sequence comes from Bradypus variegatus, assembly GCA_004027775.1. Taxonomy (NCBI): domain Eukaryota; kingdom Metazoa; phylum Chordata; class Mammalia; order Pilosa; family Bradypodidae; genus Bradypus; species Bradypus variegatus. Next base: position 732 of record PVKY010004732.1, read on the forward strand.
TATTGGCCATTTGTATATCTTTGTTGGAGAAATATCTATTTACATCTTTTGCTTATTTTTATATTAGGTTGTGTTTTTATTCTTAAATCGTAAGTGTTCTTTATATATTCTGGATACCAGGCCCTTATCAGATATATACTTTGCAACTATTTTCTCCCATTCTGTGGGCTGTGTTTTCATTTTCTTGATGGTGTCCTTTGAAGTTTTCAATTTTGATGAAGTATGATTTATCTATTTTTTCTTTTGTCACTTGTGTTTTAGGTGTCATATCTAAGAAACCATTGCTTAATCCGAGATCACAAACATTTATTCCTCTGTTTTCTTCTAAGAGTTTTATAGTTTTAGCTCCTACATTTAGATCTGTGATCCATTTTGAGTTCATTTTTGTATGTGGTGTGAGGTAAGGGTCCAACTTCATTATTTTGCATATGGATATCTTGATGTCCCCAAAATAATAAAAAAATATTTCCAATAGTCTGTTGAAAAGATTATTCTTTCCTCTGTTTAATTGACTTGGCACTCTTGTTGGAAATTAATTGATCCTAAATAGACAAGTGTATTTTTGGACTCCCAATTCTATTCCATTTATCTCTATGTCTATGCTAATGCCAGTATCACACTGTTTTGATTACTATCACTTTGTAGAAGTCTTGAAATCAGGGTGTATGACTCCTCCAACTTCGTTCTTCTTTCTCAAGGTTGTTTTGGCTATTCTGGGGTCCCTTGCATTTCAATATGAATTTTAGGTTCAGCTTGTTAATTTCTGCAAAGAAGTCAGCTGGATTTTGACAGGGATCAGTTGGTCCATTTGGGATCTATTGCCATCTTACCGATATTAGGTCTTCTGATACATGAACATACATTGTCTTTCCCTTTATTTAGGTTTTTTCAATTTCCTTCACCAATGTTTTGTAGTTTTCAGTGTACAAGTCTTGCACTTCTTTCGTTACAATTATTCCTTAAGTATCTTATTCTTTTAAATCTTGTATGTTTTTAAAGTTGTTGTTGTAGAAGTAAAACTCTTCATTGAGAGAGATCCCTCCTGTTTGAGAAAAGGTTCTGTTTCCTTCCTTTGGATTGACCCAGAGCTGTTATCTGTGGGAGACACAATTTAAATGGTGTTGGGAATCTGGCAGACCACATGAGCCACCTCTCATTTTCTGCATGATCTAAACCAAAACATTCAGTGCACCTCTGTCATCTAATAATTCTCAGGTTGAGATGGTCACAAATCAAACTTTGTGACATCTGTACAGCCACGAGGGGGCCGTGTGCCCTGTGGCCAGTCTCGCCTTTTCCAGGAGCCACTTCCACGTCTGTAAAACCAGGCTTGTAGTGCCTGCCTCACTTGGGTGTTTTGTGTTGTGGGGGTCGAGTGGACACATAACTGCAAATCTCTCAGCTCCCACCTGGCCCACGGAAGCCCTCGGTTAAGGCTGCAGTTGTGGGGACCTTGTTCAAACACTGCGGAATTTTAAGATGGTGGCAGAAAGGCATTAAAACATGTGCAGGGGCCTTCGTGCCAGCGCAGGTCACTTGCCCGTGTTGGTGGCCCTGGCTGCGGTTTCTAATTGCCATTGGAGTCACACTTGGTTCTTAGAAAGGTGACTGTCCCCGGGTGGAGGAAGAGGAGGAGCTGTGGGTGGGCAGGTGGGTGAGGAGGAGGCCTGAGTGGAGGGGCCTGAGCTGGATCGTGGCCGCCGTCACTGTGGGGAGGGGGAGCCTCAGAGGGAGATGCGGGGGAGCCGATCCTGGCAGGACTCGGGGAGCCATCCAGGTGGGCTTCGAGCCTCAGAGCTCAGTGACTACTGGGAAGCTCGTGCTCTTTGCAGGGTTCCCCGGGATGGGGAGCAGGTTGGGGAAAATGCTGGATTTTGGAAACTCTAGTATTGGCAGCCGCCAACCCGGAGTGCCTCCCGCGAGCCTGAGTGCGTGTGACCCTCCCAGAGCCTAGGAGGACGATGCCTGATGACGGACGAGGTAACCGAGGCACAGACAGGTTAGGAAACCTGGCCAAGGTCACACAGCTGATAAACAACAGCACCTGGAGCCTGTGCATTTAGCTCCCCTGACTTTGGGTGAAAACTAACAAACCTCCCCGGCTGCCCTAAACAGACCTTGCCCACTTGGCAGTTTCCACATGTGGTCTCTGTAGTAGGCTGAGCTGTGGCCCCCCAAAAAGCGGTGTCCACGGCCTCATCACCGGAGCACGTGTGTTACCTCAGGTGCTAGAAGAGTGACTCTTTCCTTGCACGATGCCTTAGCCTCCTGGGGCTGCCAGAACAAAGGGTCACAGCCCGGGGGGCTTTAAACAGCAGAAATCTGTCATCTCATCGTCCTGGAGGCAGAAGCCCGGGATGAAGGTGTGAGCAGGGCCGGGCTCCCTGACGCCTGCTGGGGAGAGCCCTTCCTTGCCACTCTCTGCCTTCCAGTGTCACACAGCATTTTCCCCAACCTGCTCCCCACCCCGGGAACCCGGCAAAGAGCACGGCCTTCCCGCCAGTCATCGAGATCTGAGGCCAGAAGCCCACCTTCTGGCGCTTTTGGTTCTCCTTGGCTTGTAGGCACCTGCCTCCAATCCTGCCCCCGTCCCTGCAGGCCTTCTGCCCCACATCTCCCTGGATGGGTCCAATTCTCTCCTTCTTACAAGGACCCCGGGCATGCTAGGAGGACCCTCTTCCGATTTGACCTCGTCTCGACTAATCACGTCTTCAAAGACCCCATTTCCAAATGGACCACGCTCAGGGGACCGGGGCTTAGGACGCAAACTTGACTTCCTGGGGGACACAACTCAACCCCAAACACATGGCCAAAGATACAATTAAGTGAAGGATTTTGGGAGGTAGAGCTTATCCTGGAGTACTCAGGCTAGGGGCCTGGGCTTTGGAATCGGGCACACTGGGGTCCCAGACCCAGCCGTTCCACATCCCAGCCTGGGGGCTGCTCACTTCATCTCTCCGAGCCCAAGTGTCCCCACCTGCAAAATGAGGAGGATGATGACGTGGTAAGGCTGCTGCGCCCTTAGCGGGCGGCTGGGGGAGTTAAGCGAGTCGCTGGACAGACAGTGTCGGGACAGGGCCGGGCACACAGGACTTGGTGGTGGGGCGGGAGCTCTTGCCCCATCTAGGTGGCTGCTTTGCGCGAGTTACACTGTTGACTAAAATACACATGATGGCTTCCTCTTCTCCAAAGAGCAGCGTTTTCCTGCTCCCCTGGGCCCTTCTTCTGTTCCCTGAATGGAGCGCGTCCTCTCCAGGCCTCCTGCCTCAGACCAGCTGACTCACGCTGGTGCTGATTCACAGCCAGGAGCAAGAAGGGGTCCAGGGCCCAGAAGTGGGGTGCAGAGTACACGGAGCAGGGCGAGGGTATTGATTTGGGAGTGGAGGTGCGAGAGTGATCCTGTCTGAGTCACAGTTGGGTGTGCCTCTGCATCTTTTGGTACAGAAATGCCATTTTCTTTTTCTCTCTCCTGAACATTTTGTGCTCTTTATTCCTGGCTCCTTTTGATCCCCTTATAAATGGGTTTGCCTTCCATCTCCAATTTCATCCACTAATTGGTTATTGCTGGTATAGAGGACAGAAGGCTATTGTCTCTTGGCATTTAGCTCCTGTCCGATAACTTTGGGGGATTCTAACAATCTTATCCACCGTATTTCAGATTAGACACTCTGAGTCACGTCTCCTTGGGGCTGTGGACATTTCTCTCTCCAACTTAATTTCTCTCCCTCTGCTTTCTTGATCTCAGCCAGCCCTCTTGTGTTTCCTCAGTTCTTTTCTTCCCCTGTTCTTGTTTTGATCTTTCTACCTTCTCTTGCTGAGACTTACCTTCATTCACACAGCCTCCTCCCTCTCCCCACAAATGGAAATGGCTTTTCTGGTTTATCTTGATTGTTGGGGCTGTGATGTCACTGAGTGCCCTGGCGTGGCAAAAGGGGATCACCCTGGCTGGAGATCAGCTTTTGTCCTCAGCAAGTGTCACAAACTCCTTCCCATGCCCCTGAGGTCTGGAGGTGCCATGGACAGCTTAACCACCCTATTCCGGTTTGCTAATGCTGCCGTTTTGCAAAACACCGGAAATGGATTAGCTTTTATAAAGGGGGTTTATCTGGTACAGTGTTAAGGCCATAAAGTATCCAAGGTAACGCATCAGCAATTGGGTACCTTCATTGAAGGATGGCCAATGGTATCTGGAAAACCTCTGTTAGCTGGGAAGGCACATGGCTGGCATCTGCTTGCTCCCAGGTTATGTTTCAAAATGGTGTTCTACAAAATATCAGCTTCAATGGCTGTATTCAAAATGTCTCTCAGCTGCAGCTCCTCTGAAGTCCTTCTGTTTCTGAGCTTTTATAGGGCTCCAGAAATTAAATCAAGACCCAAGCACAATGGGTGGGGCCACAGCTCTGTGGAAACAATCAAAAAGTTCCAACCTAATCAACACTAAAACATGTGCCCCCACAAGACTGTATCAAAGAACATGGAGTTGTGGGGGATATAAAGCATCCCTTTACCATTCCCATCTTTGTGGCATCTCCCCTTGGGAAAGGTTCTATACACAAAGTTGCTACATCAAAAGCAATCCATATTTAAAATTTTCACCAAATTGCCAAATGTCACTCCAGAAACCTTGTGCTGGTTTGTACCCACCTGCAGTGAATGAGGATAGTAATTGCCAAGACCTTGCCAACAATGACTATATCTGATCTTTGCCAATGTGCTAAGTGAAAACGCTCAGTCCAGTTTCCATTTCATTGATTTGAATATCTTGTCTACATATTGGTCATTTGCTTTTCTTCTTTTAGGAACTCAGTATTTATATGGGTTTTTCTGTTAGCATGTTGCTTTGAACGATTTTGATTTGGAAAACTTCTAATCTATTGGGATATTAATCCAGTCTATTACATGTTACAATTATTTTTTTTCTCAGCTCGTGGTTTGATGTTTTGCCCTGTGATGTTTTTTGCTCTACAGAGCTTTAAATGTGTTTGCCTTTTGCATCATGCTTAGAAAGCCCCGCCTCCCTAAGAGCCTTTAAATATTTGCTTCTAAGAAATTTGTGGTTTCTTTGTTTTTATTTGAATTTGTAATCCACCTGGAATTTGTTTTGCTATAAGGAGCAAGGTAGAGATCCAGTTTTATTTTTTCCCAAACAGCTAGTCATTTATCCTGATTTGGTGTAATTGTATCCACTGCTATTTCTCCTCCATTATGTATGTTAAATTCCTGTTTGTCCTTGAAGCTATTTTTGGACTTTCTCTTCAATCTCATTGATCGATTGACAGCCCTATTTTTTTTTCATTTTCTGTGAACTATATTGACCCTTGCATGAATCATGCAGTACCTGTGCTTAAGGGCACACCCCAGCACTCTCCCCATTTATTGCCATATTTTGTAGTAGAAATGCAGAAGCCATATTTTCTTTAAGGAAGTAAATACAAAAATGCTTAAAAACTGACTGTACGCTTTACCAAAAGAAAGATACAAGATGCCGCATAAAGAGCTGAACCAGACGCTTCGCAAGACCCATTCGAGAATGGGTTACAACATTGTTGGATTCCGCGGTGATGTGGTGCTTCATTACATCAGGAAGATTAGAGCAGTTCCTAGGTTGCCGAGACATCACACACCACACTGGTGGCCCACGGCACTTATGCAATCTGCTGGGGAGACACAAGACAATTCAAAAGGGAATGAACAACCAGGTCATATGCAGTCTGACCACAGCCACCTGTTCTGCCACTCATGTTGTCTAAAACAGTTTTTCTACACCCAGCTGCATAACTGCAGTCTGCAGCGTTGAGGCAAATAAGCCATTAACCATTTGGGTTTAGCATTGAGCTTCCAAGTGCTAGGAACCCATCTCAGATGCTGAGCTCACAGGTCTGGTGACAGCCCTATTTTTAATTCCTGAGGAGAGAGGCCATCTTTCAGCCTAGGGCCACTGCAGTTTCCTTTCCAAACCAAATTTCCTTTCCGAAACCTAAGAAGATGGACTTCATGTCTACGGACCCCTGCTACTCGCCGGAGGAGCTCACGAGAATATATGGGGTGATCCTCCCCCAACTCCCAGCCCCTCTGGTGTATCCTCATCCTAACACCCAGTCAGATCCCACTTGAGGCTCCAGCCCAGCCCCTCATTTAGCCCCCAAACATTTGCTCACTGCGGACTCGGGCCCAGGCCCTGTGTTGGGATGAGAAGAATCCAGCGGGGCCGGAAGCCTGTGCTCCCCTGGTGCTGTTCCCTCCCTACCCTGGCGCCTCGTGGATCATGCTTATCTGCAGGCAGCACCAGACCCCGACACTGCTGCCCCACTGACCGTCCCTGGGTCACAGCGGGACCCTCTGTGGTCAGCCCGGTGCATCCAAAGCAAAAAGCTGGGGTGGATGGAGCACGTGCTGGGCGCTGGGCATCGTCAGGCACTTACTCCTGGGGGCACCCCAAGAGGTGGCCTGTGCTTGTCACCAAAGCTTTCCAGGTGAGCCAACGGGGGCAGAGAGAGCTCAGGTGCCTCAACCAGGGCCCCCACGGGCAGAAGGGCAGTGGCAGCTTACGGTGGGAGCCCTTCCTCACAGCCCCGTCCTCTGCCGCAGCAGCCCCTGGAGATGCTTTTCTGAAGTTCTAGAAACTTCGTCCTATGGGGGGAATGAAATGATCCACAGGAAGAAAGCTGAGCTCCTGCTGTTGATGGAGATGAAGACATCCCTTGCTCAGACGCCCACGTGTGTGAGGCTGTGCACCTGGTGCCTTCCAGAGAGGCAGAGCTACCCCCACGGGGAGAGGGAGAGCAAGACAGTTAGCCCCAGTTTACCTGCGGGATGTGGAGGCCTGCAGAGGTTAGGGGACCTGCCCAGGGTCGAGCTGGGATTCTAGTCTCCAGACTGCATATTCCTAACTGCTAGGATGGTCTGCTCCGCTGCTTCAAGGAAAGGTGATGGAAATGATGGATTTTCATCAAAAAGGGTACATTTTATGATGGAAAGTGTGTGCTGAGGTTTTACTTGAAAATTTGAGGATTCCTATACTTACCCATTTATAGCTCCCTAAGTATCACTAATTAGCTTGTATTTATATGGAAATCACTGCTTGTCAGAGAACATTCAAATTAATTAATCTCATTTGCTTCTCAGAGTCCGTTGTGGGTCAGGTTCACATCCTGGAGCCCTTTTTACAGATGAGAGCAACTTACCAAGTGCATAATCCTCTCTTCCTAGCTGTCTTAGTTTCCTGGCTGCTAAACAAACAACGCACATTGGGTTGGCGTAAACACTGGGAATTTACTGGCTCACAATTTTGAGGGTAGGAAAAGCCCAAAATTGTATCAGCAAGGTGATGCTTTCTCCCCAAAGATGGGCAGTTTGGGACTGGCTGCCAGTGATTCTCGGGGTTCCCTGGCCTGGATCCCTACCCCCGTCACGTGGCGACATCCCCTCCTTTCTCTCCTGGGTTCCATTGACTTCCAGCTTCTGCTCCTTTATGTGGTTTTCTTTTCAAAGCCTCCAGGAATAGGATTAAGGCCCAGCCTCATTTGGTGGTTGGGCCCCACCTTAATTCAAAATATCTTCAAAGGGTCCTATTTGCAATGGGGTCACACCCCCAGGAATGGATTAAGATTAAGAACATGTATTTTCCTGGGGTACATAACTCACCCCACCTACACCAGCCGTGGGACTAGTTAAGAAATGCTGGGCCGTGGAGTCCCCACCGAGGGGAGCCGGCCGCCGCACGCTGAGCAGTCCCAACAGTCACGTCAGCTGTCATGGACAGACCAACATCTGAGCATCAGCGCAACCATGGAATTTCCAGGGCTGGACATCTGGGAACAGTGGAGCTGGGACTCAACCCTGGTCTGACCCAGAACCCACCATCTCTAGCACATTCCCTGACCTAGGAAGGAGATGTTGCAGAACCAACATCCCCCCACCCTTCTGCCCATACTGGACACTGTCAGAAGCTTCCTGAAGGCTTTCATTTGCATCAGGCCTTCATTTGCAGCTCAGCAGCTAAGCATTGGGTGACTAGGCCTGCTTGTAGACTGAAGTGGAAAGCTCTGAACAGATTGTGCTGGATTTATTTTTGCAAATCATAAGAAAGGGAATGCACAACAATCTGTTAGCTGCATGGACATCTGATTTAAATTTTTTATCAGAATCATGGACCGTGTTAGATACTGTATTTTATTTAAATCCGAGATGCCATCCATTGGAAGATGCATCATTATTTTTGTACCACTAAAGGAAGGGAAGCAATGCTGCCAGTCAAGCTGTACCAGGGTGTCCATTGGAAGATGATTTCAGAAATGTGGAAATGTGGAAATGTGCATTTTAGGATTCCTGCAGTGTGGTGGTGTTCACACATTGGTGAACCACTTCCTGATGGTGTGCCGAGGAGGCTCTGTGCCCGCAGAGGGTAAAAAAGATAATTGCGATCCCTGACCCCAAGGAGCACAGTCTGGCCAGGTTTTTAGCTCGTTTCAGAATAGTTTGCTGATGGGTGGATTCTATCAGCCGACCACTATTTCTTGTGCATCTACAATGTGACAGGCATGGGGGTCCCCACAGTGACCAGAACTACTCAGGGGGCTGACCCTGTCAGTGCCAGCAAGCACTCATCTCCAGCAGCCACGCTCAAATGTGACACTGCACAAACCATGCAGGAAATGCTTGCTAAAATTTGAGGTGACCAGGCCCTGCCTTTGGAGCTCCCTCCATTAGGTCTAGGGTGGGATCTGGAAGTTGCTTTTTAACAAGCATCCAAGGGCATGTCCGTCCAGGAGGGCTTCAGACCAGCATTTGAGGACTGAGCTTTGGAGTCAAGGATTCCTTAATATCCTCTTGTACAAAGGGTCCACAGGACATTCGCTTGTTGCATCTCTGGAGAATATTTAGCTGGTTTCCCATTTTCCCTACTGTAAATAAGTCCATGACTGTCCCTGATAATGGTAATAAGGGGAGGGTTCTCTGCCGGATGAGCTCAAATGACCAATTTCGGAGACACTGGCATTTCAAAGAGAGTTTATTGCTAAGCAGGAAGCAGGAGATCAGATGGCCTGTCGGCCTAAAATTCTCTCTCCTGAACTGCAGTGACTCTGATAGTTTTATAGTTTCAAAAGATGGGCAGGTTTTAGGATTATGAGCACAAGGGCTTGAGATGATGAGATTAGAGATGATCTAATTATTGAGCATGCACAGATGGATTACATTCTTAGCCACAGAACATATGTAAGAAATTGGCAGCCTTAATATGATGGTGGGCATGATTTTTAGTATCATAATGAGGTGTAGGTCACTTATAGGTTAAAGTTTAAGCTACTACCCATACAGGGCAGGCCAATTTTGGTTGGATCCAGCCCTTTCTAGCAAGATAGTTTTGGAATTGGGGTAGGTTAGTTCTGGGCTGACTCAAGGCCCTTCATTAATAAACATTAGGGGCTGTTTTTAGTGATCATAGACCCTAATTTGAAAAAACAGGACAAGGGGGTACAAGTGGGGCCAGTCCCAAGGTTTTTACAATCACAGGGTAAAAGCTATATTGTTATACAATCATCAAAGATCAAGGCAGCTGGATTACATTTCAGTAATTTCAGTTATTTCCTTCTGGCTATTTGAATATACTAGAAAGTAAAAAAAAAATCCATATAATTATTCAGTAATCATAGTCATGTGTTAAATCCTAACTTTTGGATTACAGTACTTGGGTAAGTCCTCAGTGATTTTTTAGGGAGAAATTAATCCCCAGATCTAAAAGTGAATTTTAACAGTATCACTGTTGATCTCTCCAGTGCAGTCACTACAGGAGCCAGCCCACCTGGGTGCACATCCCACTTAGGAACCGTGCACTTTTGAGCAAGTTCCCTAACCTTGCCACAACTTCCTTCATCCCTTAAATGGGATAATAATGGCACCTCATCGTTGGGGTTAGTGTGAGGATTAAAATTATGGTGCTTAGAACAGAACTGACATGTGCTTAGTGCTATGTAAGGTTAGCTGTTGTGGTGGTTGCTAATGTTAAAAGACATTTTTGTGGAGAGGACGCTGTTTCTCCACAAAGCTCTGGACACAGCCGCCAAGCTCTCATATGTGATTTGATGCCCAAGAATCGACTTTGTTATCAAGGACCCAATTTCAACCTCCCTCCCACGCTGTCCCCAGAAATACCTTCCCACCACCCTGCTCTGGGGACAGACTCATATCTCTGCTCATACCTCCTCCCTGATTTACCAACTGCCCCAGGTAAATTGTGGATTCTTTTACAGACTGGACGAAGAAGAAAGGAAGGCCCTTTAGAACCTGGGTCAGCCCCACCTGATACTGCCCCTCCTTCTCTGGTTCTCTTGTGCAATGTGGAGGGAGAGATTCTCAGGAGGGAGGAAGACTTCCTATGGGAGGTGATGGCCAAATAGGCCTTTGAGGGATGAATAGGAGTATTCCAAGCAAAGAACGATGGAAGGGCTATTCTGGCTGATGAAGTAGCACATGCTAAGGCATAGCAGTGTGTTTGGGTGATTTTAGGAGTTCTTTTAGTGGGTCTGAGAGGTTAGGGGTTAGGCTGGGTCATATGTAAAATGAAAAAGGGGGTAGCCTCATGTTGGGTGGAAAGGGTCTTTGTTTCCAGGGCTGTAGAGTTGGCACATGGTTCCTGCACGCACTGGGCTCGGTGTGGGGTGCAAGCTGGCATCAGAAGGATCAGGAAAGTTCCCGTATCTCCCTCTCCTTCCTAGGCTGAGCTATACCTCTCCTTCACTTTATATTTCTAATTCTTTTTAAAGGACTGTAGACATCTGGCATATCCCTTGCCTAATTGCTAAGAACACAGGAGGCTTCCCTTAAATTATTTAGCTTGTCAGGAAACTGGGACTTGGAAGGGGACCAGTCTCTCATCACACTGTGCAGTAAATCCCTTCTGGGAGTGCAGACATGGCATTTTAGGGGGTTTTCTTGCAAATGGTTTTGATGTGAAAACACCCGAATTATCAAAATAACTTAATGGACTAAAATAGCAGGCAGGAGTCTGCAAGTGAGGGCGGCTCTCCTCTGTTTAGTAGCCCCCGTGTGAGCTCATCGATTTGCTTGTCTCCCCCGCACCCCCATCTGCCCTCCCTGGATCTGTGGGCTTCTCCCTAAATGCCAGCTCTGGAGAGCAGAAGCTGCTACCCCCCGCCAGGGGCTGCCTCTCGCCAGGGGCTACTGGGTGTGGTTTGACAGGCTGGACAGAAGGTGGGCTTTGGACTTACCCTGGGTCACCAGAATTTAGTAAGCATCCGCTGTGTACAAGGCACGGGGCTAGGCTGTGGGGCAAGGAAGATGTGACATCCAGGCTTGCAGAGCTGGAGGCGCTTCAGGAGAAGTTATTTCTGAGTGGGAATGCTAATCGCCTCTGCTGGCGTGTGAGAGGATTTCAGGCGGCAAGTGGACAAATGTATTTTATTTTAGTAAGATTTATTTAGTGTGTGTGCCAGTTTGGATGTATTATATCCCCCAAAATGCCATATTCTTTAATGCAGTCTTGTGGGGGCAGATGTATTAGTGAAGATTAGGTTGGAATCTTTTGATTGAGTGTTTCCGTGGAGATGTGACTTAACTGTGAGCAAAACGTTTGATTGGATTATTTCCTTGGAAATGTGGACCCCGCCCATTCAGGGTGGGTCTTGATTTAATCACTGGAGTCCTATAAAAGAGCTCACAAACAGAAGGCGCTCAGAGCAGCTGAGAGGGATATTTTGGAGAGCAGCTGAGAGACATTTTGGAGATGGCCACTGAAAACAGACTTCTGTTGACACTTTCAAGATACTAGCCTAGAGATTGTTCCAGAGAAGCTAAGAGAGGACAAAATGCCCCAAGAACAACATTTTGAAGAACACACAGGAGCTGAGAGAGGAGCTGGAACACACCTGGGATCATAGATGCCAGCCACGAGCCTTCCCAGCTAACAGGTTTTCCGGACGCCACTGGCCTTCCTTTGGTGAACATATACTTGTGCTGATGCCTTAATTTGGACATTTTTATTGCCTTCAGACTGTAAATTTTTAACCAAATAAACCCCCTTTGTAAAAGCCAATCCATTTCTGGTATTTTGTATAACAGCAGCATTAGCAAACCGGAACAGTGTGCATTAGAGAAACATAGCCAGTGTGTTAGGTATGTAGTTTTGTGGCACTTACTACTTCGAGTATGGCTGAAGTGTGTGTTTAAGTTAAAAAGCAGTTAGTACGTCACGAGAAAAGCAAGAAGTAAATAAAATTTAGTTGCAGAGGGGCATGAGGGAATGTTTTGGGGTTCCCAAAGATGTTCTATATCTTGATTGCCAAAACTCATGGAACTGTACCCTTAACATGTAGACTGCACCTCCACGAAGACGATTTAGAGAGAGTAAGCTCCCGCGGAGGCATTTTATGCAGGAATCCCAGTGGCAGCCATGGAAGCCTGGAGGTTTGGGAAACATTGTCTGTCAACCTCATTTTTCCAGGTAGACGTTGAGGCCCAGAGAGGGAAGACATTTGGCTCGAGGTCACCCAGCAAGTTGGTGGAAGGATGACTGGTGTCCCCTTGGGGCCATCTTTTTTTTTTTAATATTTTAAAGATTTATTTGGACTTAACGAATACTAACACAGAGATAGAATTTATTATAAGCCAGTCAAAAATAACCTAAATTAAAGTTACAAACAAAATAAAACAAACTTCAAAGTATGTATACATACATATGATTCTGGAGATGGGTCTGATAAAGAATACAGTATATTTATACATTTTTAGAATTCACTGTGTCATGTTTGGTAACAATAATCAGATCCCAGAAAAAATAATAGGTTTAGAAGAAAAGTTCAAATAATAGAACACAAAAGAACCAAATTATTTTTGATGTAGCCTTCTAATGAGAGCAATATCAACTATTAAAAATTGTGGATTTTACAAACTGGGTTATGAAATGGAAGGAACAAAGCACCAATAAAATTTATTTCCTTCCTAAAACTCTTTAATAGCATCTCACTGCTAATGGATTAAAATCCAAGCTCCCAAACACGGAACACAAGACCTCCCTTTGTTCCCGAGAAACTAGAAAGGTGGTTTCAATTCTCACCACTTCTTGTATCATATGACACACCAGCAACACCAGATTGTCTGCATTTCCTAACACACAGCACTGTTTTTTATATTTGTGGTCTCTGTTCACAGTACTCATTCTGCCAGCAACTGTCATAACCCTTACTCTCATGCTCAATCCAAATGCAATTCAGGCACTCCTTTTCTAAAGAAGCAGCCACCTCTAATTTCTCCAGACTAAGTTAGGATCCCTCTGTGTTTCTATAAACCTGTGTTCAGGTCAACTGTTGTGCTTATTAGTGATGTGTTCTGGTGTTTCTCCTACCAATTAAACGGCAAAATTCATTTGGAAGCAAACGGGCTGTATGTATCTCTGTGTCGCCAGTACTTAACACAGGGCTTGACATGCTAGGCATTCGATAAATGTTTGCTGAAGAAAGGACTCAATGGCAATATAATCAACACTATTAATGACTCTTCAGCCTAGTTTGCAATAGAAGGTGCCTAGGGCTATAGACTTTTGGGTAGAGTGAGTAGTAAATACAGACTCATGTAGTTGTTTTACTCCTCATTTATTGGTGTTTTGGCCTCAGGGAAACCAAAGATGTCAATAGAGATGTATTAAGTATGAAGAACTGGAGATACCTCTGGGAGATTTTCACCAACAGATGATATGGAGAAAAGAAAGGGGGAACTGTGTGCGGAATAGGTCAATCAGTCCAAAAGCAATGGCTTTGAAGTGTTCAGATAATCGAGCTAATGCTGTGAATCTAAATGCAAATTCTGTCTGCATCTGGTAAAAATGACATTTGGTGGTAATGATATGAACCAAAAATTATCCCCTTCGAATGCATTTAACAGCTATATTCATAATTTCAACCTTTACCAATAGAGAATGCTAGCTGATTATCTGCAATAATTTCTAAAATGAGTAATATTATTTGAATTTTACTGAAATATTGATAATCATACACATTAAGGACTGGAAGAGATCTCAGAGATAGTCTGGTACATTTTATAGATGAAAGATATAATGGCCCAGAGATGTTAAATGTCTTTGTTGAAGGTCATATAAGTAATTAGAAAAGCCAAGTCTTTGGATTTTTTAATTAAATCCAGATTTCCTTCTGCTACATACTGCCTGAAATAAGATTTCATTTATATTCTCCTAAAGATTATAAAGTGAGGTTTGTATCCAAGCCCAATAATACTAACAAGATCATTTATGAAGAAATATTTTATTAGTAAAAATAAAGGATTTTTATTCAAATAAGATATTTCACAAACTATGCTAATAATACTAAAGGAAACTTACTTAAGAAAAATTCCAAGATTATCTCAAGGGGGAAATTACTGAACATTAAAATTTTTGAATTTGCATACTATATTAGTCAATGAAGACTGAATATTATATATAACTTTTCTAAATCACAATTAATTATTTCACTATTCAGAAAAATCTAAGGAGTTAATATGTCATCTCTAAAACCAAAAGAAATAAAAGTTATAAAAAATTGGATTAACTTTGTTTCACTATAATTACTATCATTTTTAACCATGTTATACTCTCAATGGGATAAAGCCATCCTTTTGTGTGTAACTTTTTCCATTCTTTCTATAAAAAAAGATTTGTATATTTATGTTTTCATCTTGATAACCAAAGAAATAAGAGTTACTGTACTGTATTTTCATAAAATAGTAGCAAAGGCAAAACAAACTCTCAAAAAATCAAGTAGCTCTGTTTCTCTCCAAATAACTGACTGAATTATTTAAACAAAACCATTTCTTTTTTGAGGGGGCCATATAACTAAATTGTGTTATGGAAAAGCAAGAAGTGTGAGAGCTTCTATGACTATAATGCTAGAATACAGAGATGTGGATGCAGCAAAAGAATTTGAGCGTGGGCTTCAGGTAAGCATATGTTAGGAAGAATTTTGAAGCTGCTGCAGTCTTCCTGAGGGCAAGCCAGTTAGGGAGCCGGGGAAAGAAGAAATCAGTAAATCCTTCCAATCTATGAGGTTATATGCACTTACCTGATTTGACCGTGTGAATTCACCCGTAGCCCCATCTGTGGGTTACCAATTTGAAAAGTTTTAATTGCACTACTCTGAGGTTCTTGTAATCTTTGGTGCTATGCCACGATATTGAGTTGACTTTCAATGCTGCTACAATAATAATAACTAATTGGGTATAAGGGATATCTAAATACTAAGTAAAGTAAGTAATACTGACCACTGTGAAACTTAAAATCTAAGAAACATTTAAACCTACTAATATGAAAATGCTTAGCCTTACATAATTTCCATTGTTATATAAAGGCTTTCATGATGTGATTCTCTGGCTCCTAAATTTTAAAAACAACAGAATAAAACTCTTAATTCTAAATTTTTGTCATTGCTCCTGAGGTTTATAGCTGAAGTAGAAGACTGGACACATACCAAACTGGTTATAGATTCAATGTGATACCTGGTTCAAAACTACATACAAATTATTTCAAATTAAATAAATATATATGTTCATATTTATAAAATTTTTCCATATTAATCATAGAAACAAGCTTCATAAAATTTACATACTGAATACAATAAAAATCAGTTCTAATTAAGATTTCACTGTCCTCCTAAATAAAAATGTCCAGATTTGAGCTATCACATTATCACATGCCAATATGGCATATTTGCAAAACAACCCAGCAGTTTATCCTAATCATTCTTACCAGCACAGCATCATCTCTACGAGACTAACTAATAAGCTGAAGTACACTTATCTTTCTAAATATGGAAGAAATATTTTAATTGTGACAAAACAGAAGAGGCAGGTGCTAGAAACTCTGCATTTCATAAAACAGTGAAACTTTGTTATATTTTTGTTCAACATCTCTGCAGATATCACTCATTAAAAAGTCCTACTCAAGACCAATAAAGCAGCTTCATCTCCCATAACATTAATAAAAAGCTTAGATTTAAAAACAACAGTGAAGAATTTCACTCTCTATATATTATATAATAGTATATAAAGGTATTAAAGTTAGAGAGTCAGAGCAAATCATCATCCCCTATTTAGCGTCATCACTTGATTGACACGCGAGTCAGCAAAAGTCATGAACTGTTGGGTAGATTACCTGTGTTGACTGTAGTAAAGTCATTTTACAATCAACTTATGAAGTAATAACTTAGCCAAACACATGCACAAATAACAAAAATGATATGTTTTGTAAGTACAAAGATCCATAATTGGGGCATGACTATCAAGTGATTTAATACTTCATAGTCATAGCATGCTAAAAATGTATTTTCAAAGGGAGAATGGTCCCACATATGAAAAAATGTCTATATGGAAAGGGCTATGATTTATTGGAAACCGTAATTATATAGCAAATTCCAAGGTCAAATAATTTTTAAAAACACATTTTAAAATTTAATGGCTTAGGCCAAAATCTCTGTTACTTTTTGGAGATTTCAGAACTATTAGGGGTGGACAAATGCTTTTCCTTTTTTCTCTTCTTTTTTTCCTTTTTGTGATGTTTTCCTTTCTTTGACTTGCTATTTTTTTCTTTTTTCTTTTCTTTCTTCTGACATTTTTGTTTCTTTTGTTTTGAAGTGTCCTCATCAGTGGAACTGGATGAATAAGACCTTTTCTTTTTTTTTTCAATTTGATTTTCTCTTTGTTTTTTGCTCTTTTCTTCTCCTCTTCTTCATTTATTCTTTTTTCTTGTAATGCCTGCAATTTATTCAGCTCTTCATTCTCTTCATCACTGTCTTCACTGCTTGTGCTGCTAACATCCAAAACTATGTCCCTTTTGGGGTCTACTCGAAGCAAATTGTGGCATTCAAAAGTAAGATGACCAGGGTAGCCACATTTTTACATCCTGCTCCGACACTGTCCTTGTTGCAACCTGGGACTGCCATGGCGCTGGCAAGAGTGGTCGCTGGAGCCCTCAGCTTTCGTGAGTGTGCTCGCTACCTGCTGGTCGCGAGGACAACGCACTGCCCAGGCGGCCTCTTCCTTCCCGCAGCGCCGTGGAACCTCCCTCGGGCCGTCTTTTGCAGCCCCGATGCACCCTGTGCCCAGGTCTTGCATTGAAGACCGTGGAGCATGGCCGGGACTGGTGGCGAGGGGGGCTGGGGTCGGGAGGGCGGTGGCCTTCTAGAGCTGAGGCTGCTTGCTGGCTGTGAGCAGGAGTCGCTGCTGTCGCACGTTGAGCAGGCGTTTGTGTCCCAGGCTGAGCCAGGTGGTCTGGGCGGCCCGGTGGAGCTCGTTTGGAGGCCGTGGCTGGCCCCTGTGCACTGGCCTGGCCCAGCTGTCAAGGAGGGTGGACAGGTGGGTGTGCAGGTGTGTGGCCTGTTACAGCAAAGCTCACTGTCCCCAGATTAGCCGGTAGGTCCATGGGGTTTACTGGAATTGCCTGGAATGCCCACTTCTGCGAGAAGATTCCCGGGGCTTTCTCCTGCTAGAGGGACGTTTTCTGCTGATCTAGAGCAAAGAGCTGCAGTTGCAGTCTGGGGGTTAAAGGTTCACAGAAACACACCCGGGGGTCAGCGTGGGATGTTAGGGCGCTGTCGCCTGCCTTTTAGACATGTGGACCCGGCTCGTCCAGCTGCACCTTCCATAGGTGCAGGCGGGGGGACTGCACGGCATGTCGGTGGGGAGCGGGCGCTGGGAGCAGGGAACCCTGATTTAGAGAATGCAGCGTCCTCCAAAGAGCAGGGCAGTGAGGACAGCTGGGGGAAGTCACAGGGGGCTGCCACAGCCAGAGTTAGAGGACACTTGGCTTTCTTGCTCCCATTTAGGAAGCTTCTGCTGGTAGCACAGCTTGATGCCAGGCTGACTCAGCAACTTTATTTATTCTTTTACTCTTTCTCTCTCCCTCTCTTCTCTTCCCTTCCCTTCCCTTCCCTTCCCTTCCCTTCCCTTCCCTT
>PVKY010004733.1:0-18698 GCA_004027775.1 Bradypus variegatus
CTAATCAGACTCACTCACTCGTTTCAGAATGCAGACTTCTAGTTTCGCCAGATGGACGTTCCCTGTGGCTTTAGCAGACCTTGTCCGGCTGGTGCTACTTTGGAGGTGACGTTCTGGGTCACTTTCTGGTTTTTATTCATTGTTTTTCACGGAGGTGTCTCCTTGCTTTGTCTCACCTAGCCACCATCATAGGTTCTCCCGTACCCTATTCTTTTTTATTCATATTTTAATCTTGAAATTGCTTTCAGGGGATTTGGATATTGACCTTCCTTGCTACAGAGAAAAGGAAGAAACATTTCTATGCCCCAGTACTCTTACCTTCAAATGGGGATAATGACAGTCTGTCTCAATGTTGTTTTGAAGATTAATGAAATAATTCATGTAAAGGCACATATTTCTGCAGAAACTATTTATTGAGGACCTGCTATGTGCCAGGCTCTGTTCTGGGTGCTAGGGATTTATCAGTGAACAGAATAGACACAATCCCAACTCTCAATGAAGCATACACTATAGTGCAGGAGATGGACAATGAGCAAATAAACACATAAACATAACAAATGATGTCAGGTGCTGACAAATAAAATAGGCCTGGGGAGAAAAGAAGGGTGGTGGTGGCACTATTTTAGAAAGGATGGACAATGAAGATGTATCAGGTTTAGGTTCAGTTGCAAATAACAGGAAAGCCCAAAACAACAGTGTGTAAACTATATAGAAGTTCATGTATCTTAGTAAACATCCAGAAATAGGTAATCCATAGATGGTGCATTAACTCGACTTCATGAAAACCCAAAGATCAAGGTCCTTCTAGCTTACAGTTTTGCTGTCCCTCATGTTCATAGTCCAAAATTGTAGGGTGGTAGCAGCAGGATGCAGGAAGAAACAAAAATGGGGCAATGCATTAGCAACATTTTATGCTAGGAGGATGTCATATGAAATTTAAGCTTATAGACCATGTCTTAGTTTGCCAGAGCTGCTATCACAAATACCACAATGTCGGTTAGCTTAAATAATGGGAATTTATTCAGTTTCAGAGGTTAGAAGTGTTGGTTCCTGCCATAGATGGTAGTGTTCTGGTGCTGGCTTGCTGCAGTCCCTGGGGTTCTTTGGCTTACATTTCTGCTTCACATCACATGGCCATGTCCTTTCCTTTCTCTTCTGGGTTCCTGCAAACTTCCAGCTTCTCCTTGTGGCCTTCTTTGACCCTGACTTCTGGTTTCTTCTCTCTGTAAGGCCTCCAGTAATCCAGATTAAGGGCCACCCTGCTTCAGCTGGCCACACCTTAACTAAAAGCAGTATCTTCAAGAGGCCCTATTTACAATGTCTAAACTGGGGTACATAATTCAATCTACCACAGCCAATAAGCCAGAATGTCATTGCATGGCCATACCTAGCTACAAAGAATCCTGGGGAATGTAGGAGTTATTCTGGCAAGTCATGTTCCAGGATATAGAAGAATAGTAGACTGAACATTGGATACAATTAACCATCTTTGTCTCTTGGAAGAAATGACATGTGAAAGGGGGACAGAATGAAATAAGATAGCAAGTTGTATTTTTAACAGGAGGATTGGCACTCCAAGTAGAACAAACAGCAAAGCTAAAGGCCCTAAAAGGGATTTCTCCTTACATATGTGAGCAAAAGGCAAAGGTTACCTTGCATAGACTGGAATACAAGAGGGTGATAGTAAGAGATGAGGATGGTGAGAAAGTCAAGGGCTCAGGTCATTATGGCCTTATAGGCCACAGCAAGGACATGATCAGATTTATGTGTTTTAAAAAAATTGGCTGCTGAAGGAAAACTGACTATATGGGGACAATAAGAAAAACCAGAAGGTCATTTGGAAGGTTATTTTAGTATTTAGATTAGAGAGGACAGTGCCTTAGACTAGAGTAGTAGTATCAGGGGAGTGAGAAGAGTTGAATTCAACATATATTTGGAATATAGAACCGTTAAGTCTTGGTAATAGATTGGATATAGGGTATAGAGATAGAAATCAAGGACAACTCATAAGTTTCTGACCTGATCAATTATGTGATTGATGATGCCATTTATTGAGCTGGAGACTACTGAAAGAGAAGGAGTTGAATGGGAAGTGAGGAATTGAATCAGGAGCTTGCTTTTAGGTATATAGGTTTGACATACCTATAAAACATCCAAGTGGAGATGTCAAGTAGGCAAATGGATAAGGAGTACTGGAAAGAGGTGGATGAGATATAAATTTGAGAATGATCAATAGGATGGTATTTAAAGCCACTTTCTTGATGAAGTCTCCTAGATACAGAAGAAAGATAAAGAACTGGTCAATGGCTTGAGCCCTGGGGCACTGCAACATGTAGAAGGAAGAGGATATAGCAAAGAAAACAAAGAGTCATTGAGAAGGAAGGAGGAAGACCAGGAGAGTGTGGTATCTGGGAAATGAAAGTGTTTCAAGAGATGGGATTAATTGATAGTGTCAAATGCTTTTCAGAAATGGATAAGAAAACAGTAATAATTGACTATTTGATTAGGCCACATGGAGGTCATTGGTGACCTTAACAAAAAGAGATGTAGGGGTATATTTTGCAACAAATTCACCCTTGGCAGGGTCATTGGGATGATACTTTGCTCAAAACCAGCTGTTTGATATGTTCATAGTTGATTTTTTGGGGTTGTTTAAATGGCAATAGTGAGTGAATTCTGCTTTGAAACACTATCCATGCCAATATCTTCTTGGCCATACGTCTTGGGAGAGGATTCTGTGGTCTTGATTAATTACAAAAGGACCCAGAATTGTTTTCTGGAAAACATAGTTTGCCTATGGGTACTCTCTTGATGGATTTCTGACCATTAGACAACAAGCCTGAAGTAAAAAGGGGTCTTGTCAACTTGTTTACCTCTGTACCATTAATGCCCATAATAGACACTTATTAAATATTTACTGAATGAAATGAAGGAATGAATCCACCCAGGCAATAATCTTGGATAGGCAACTTAATTTCCACAAAAGATAGTCAGCTTGCCTCATGTCCCTGTTATTCAGAGAGAGTATAAACTTACTTCATAATCAATAATGTAGATTTTTTTCTACCCAGTTTCCTTGTCAGAGAACATAACCTCAAGTTGTCTGCAGACTACTTTTCTATTTTGGGAAACATGGTGCCTCTGGAGGATTATTTGAAGAGTATACAGTTCATCAAACCCTTTACGTACTGTTTTGTCTATGTATTAGGTCAGACTCTTTCAGAAAGCTTTTCATATGCATCATGTTCTCATACTTTCCTCTTGATTCTCCTGCTGCCTTACCAAAATTACTTTCTCTGATTTGCAATTTCTTATTATATCCCTGACATTTATGCAGGTTTAGTGGACATCTGCTGTTTTTGGCTGCCTAGCATCCCCTCCCTCTTTCTTCTAATAGCAGCCTGTCCTTTGGACAACTGCATCTTCCCCATTCCACGTGGTTCCAGTGAGCCCCTTCTGATGAGAGGCTGGGCACATATGATCCAGCACAAGGGTCTTCCCTTGGAATTTTCTGAGTTAACTTCCTTTCTCTTAGGAACTATGAGGTTGTGATCCCAGAGCAGCCAGTGAACTTGTGAAGGAGCCTGAAAGAATGCTATTGACATCTATACTGAGCCCAGATAAGAGATGAGATGGAGCAACCATGTTCTGCGGCTGAATTCCTGGATCCAGCTGATGATAAAAACAGCTTGGCCCTTGCTTTCTGCATTTAAATTAAGGGAGCCAAGCATCAATCTCAACCTCTTGCTCTCTTAGCTTTCATTGTGTGTGTGTGTGTGTGTTTTGTTGTTGTTTGGTAACTTGAGAAATAGCTGTGCAAAGTCCATTACTGTTTTTATGGTTGGGATACTGCTGACAACATTGTCTGCTATAACTCTCATGGTCCTTTATACAATGAAACTTTGCATGAAACTTTTCTCTTAGATCCAAGTGCTAGGAAAACCCTTGCTTCATTGGAGTGACTTGCTGGTGGTGGTGTTGTTTTGCCTTATGGACATTGGGAACTAAGGTTCTAATTGTATTTCCCTTTTCCCTTTCTCATCTAGAGATTTCAGAGTCAATTTTCTTCCAACAATAGCAAGTATATAGGATCTTAAGACCTCTTTAACTCCTTTTTATCCATTAATATTGACCTAGTATTTTAATTTTTTCCACTGCACTGATAGTATATATTTTATTTATATAATTTTTACTATTTTATTTGTATATTTCATAAAACTCCACAAATCCTCTTTAGAATAATTTTGGTGTATAAAAAATTAAATTTTTGAGTAAAATCATGGACCAAATAAACTTATGTGCCTATGGTAGGCGTTTTGATCCTCTCTACAGAGAGGTAAACACAGAATTATCCCCACAAATTTACTCAGATATATAGCCAAAGATATTACTAATATTACCATTAAACATTTATTGAGTACTGCTAGTTGTGTGCTGCACCTTGCAATGGACCTTGATCTTTCTGCCCTGCAATCACTACCCTACTTATGGTAAAAGTACCCCCATTTTGTTTTTAGGGAACCCATGTGATTTAGGTGAAGCTCACTAAACCTTGGCTTCAGGGATAGAGCACATAACCAGACTTCAGCCAATCACTCAACCACTGTGGCACAGTGATAGTTCAGCTAATTAGTCAGGCTAATTAGAGCTAATGTTTGGGCTA
Source organism: Bradypus variegatus (assembly GCA_004027775.1). NCBI lineage: Eukaryota > Metazoa > Chordata > Mammalia > Pilosa > Bradypodidae > Bradypus > Bradypus variegatus. The sequence goes on from PVKY010004733.1 coordinate 4,664, forward strand.
CTGGGGATCTGAGATCCCTCTTTTTTGAAGTACTTGAACCTGGAAGGATAGAGCTACAATTGTTGCAGCTACCTTTTGAACTAGCGGGCCGCTGAACCATGGCTGCCAAGGGCAGAGCCAAGGAAGGAGAAAAAGAAGCCAGGTTCTGATGACAGTGTGGGTTGTTGCCTGAGGTGTCCCCGAAGCCTGCACTTCCCCTGGACATTTTTTAGTTACATAAATAACAAAATCCCCTTTTTGGATAAGCTAATTTGAAGCTGGAGTTTATGTCAACTGCAACAGAAAAAGTTGTGATGCAAGTGCTTTATATTTGCTGTCTCATTTAATCCTTAAAACCTGGCAAGTATATCATTGCCCCAGTTTTGAATATGCGGAAACTCTTAGTTAAGTAATCTGCCAAAATCTCATGGTGGCAAAGCTAGGGCTCCCATTCATTCCAACTGATTACAAAGCACAATCAGTATGCAATATGATTTCAGGGCTAGAACCCTGACCTTCTTAGCTTGGTAAGTTTTTCTATTCTTTCTATTATATGAAGTTTAACACAATTAATATTCACAGATTCTTTATTGCTGAAATAAAAAGATATTTATCCTATAATCTTTGAAATTTGCTCTCTGACTACTCATTAAATTGCACTTGGAAAGTTATCACTTTTATGTATATATGTTATATTCTATAATAAAAAATATGATTAAAAAGATATTTATAAGGCTTAATTCTCCTTCACCTCCTCTCTCTTCCCCTGCCTCTTATCTTTCTTGTCCTCTTCCTCCCCTTCCTTATTTTTTATTTTTTCATTTTTCAAGTGTCTAAATATCAAACGTTTGTTATACTCATCCCTTTACAGGTCATATTAGTTCTAAAATGGTCCTGGAATTCAGTGTTGGCTTGGGCAAGGCAAAGTTAGTTTACTGAAAACTTTCCCTTCTGAACTATTATTTAAAGACTAGAAGGGTTACATCTACAAATCAGTCTGATCAGCCTCTCTAAAAGCAAATCAGTGGGCCAGATATCAAAGATAACTAAATCATAAGGCCACTGTTACTCCTTCCTTTCTCTCACTCTTTAAAAAGGTGGAAAATGTGGATGAGCCACTAGGCCCTGGGAAAATGGCCAACTGCCATGTCATCCTTAACAGGTTTAAAAGGGAATACCCCTCATTGTCTTAGCTCCCTCTTTCAACAACATTTAAGAAAAAAAGGGAGGAATGTGTTAAATCTTACAGGTGGCTTCATGTCGTGCTTAATTTTTCAGGAAGCTCAAAGAAGCTTTAAATGTGTTTTATATGATTAAGAGCCCACCTCTGTCTCTTTCAGTATAGTTAAGAACAGTTAATATCCAAATATTTAAAAAAAGAAAGAAGAAAAAAACCTATTTAATTCCTTTTAGTTTCTTAATAGAATCTTGTATGTAGTCTTACTGAAAGCCTGAACACTAACACTCCTTAAGCATTTTGCAATGAAGGAGCAATTTCATTTTAAAACAAAATGTTTGAAAATTATGTCCTCCTCAACTGCCAAGATTGAGTGCAGTTCCTGGATTCATTTTCTTCGCAAGGACATATGACATTTTCTCCTGAAAATTTTTTTAATGCTCTGTGGACTGTCTCAAATATCTTGCATATTACAAAGCCTCACAGTTAAACCCAATACCTAGAATTTGAAATTTTAGATATAAACTGGGAAGAAATTTATCTTTCCAAATTTGTAACTTCTAAGACTATGGTGATATCTTGATGATAATTTTAAATAGAACTGGTTCTGTAAAATCTCTCCAGTTAACTTTGAAGTGATGGTCTACAACCAAATCATCATGTAATGGTATAAAGTTGTTTTGCCAATGATGGGATGGTACAAGACATTTATGAAAAATAAATGTTAGGGTGAAGCTAGATATTTTTTTCCAAAGTAGATAAATATAACCCTTTGACAATACTATTTTCTCACCTATAGTTTCATTTTTTCCAAAATTAACATTATTTTGACCAAGTGATATTAGGGGGAAAACTGACTACTGCTCTTTGTATTCTATTTGCAAAAAGAATTATTACATGGTATTGCCTAGCAAAATAAGGAATGAAGCCAAACAGAAAATATTTGGTAAATTAACCAATTTGAGAACTTTTTACAATTATTCCTAAATAATTGGAAATAGCTCAGAATTTCAGACATGTAGAAAAATTATTTTGTAAATAGATAAATCTATGTACTGATGTTGTACAGAGCAGTAGTTCTCAAACTTCAGTGTGCAGCAGAATCGCAGAATCCTAGAGGACTTGTTAAAATACAGTTACTGAGCCCCACCCCTGAGTTTCGGATTCAGTTGGTATGGGGTGGGAAATGATAATTTGCATTTCTAAGAAATTCCCAAGTTATATTGCTGCTGTTAGTTCAGGACCACAGTTTGAGAACCACTGATAAAGCACCACTGAAAACCAACTGAAGTGTTTCTTTTCCTTTTTTAAGTGTATCTTATCTGGATATGTATCACATTTGTTTCCTAGGCTATGTCACTCCCAGACTATGAATCACCACAAAGGTTTTCTGGCCGCATCCCTTTCCACTCTGACACAAGTTCAAAGGCTTTCACAATCTCCCCTTGATCAAGGGCTCCCTCTTCCCCAAACTGGAAGATTAAATGCCTAGTGCTACAAGAGAGCAGTTTCCTAGACTATATTTCTTAAACACTGTTCCCTCAATATTTTTATACATGCTCTTTTATAAACCTATTCTATGGTCAAAACATTTTGGGATACACTGGTTTAACTACAAAGAAAACTATTTTTAATCCCATAATTTCTCAAGTTTTTAATATGTAAATGTGCATTGTGAATTTCCAAAAGGGAGATCAAGTATGTGTCATGTCCCAAGTGGATTTGATCTTGGAACTATTCCTCAACCACTCCTCCAGTATGGAAAATGCTCTAACATGTCAAAAATATGGTGTGATGTTTAAATTAATTTAGGAAATGCATTAAATAGATGCACACAATCATGCTTTGGATTGCTATAAGACCTTTTCTTGATCAAAGTAATAATTTACTAAGTGATATAAAGGAAGAACCCACAGCCCCTTGCCTCAGTTCAATGTCAGGGCTTTCCTGACCTCATTATCTACAGTACTCCTGCCACCCTCCCACTTTCTTTTACATTATTATTTCATATTCTTCATAACATTTCTCATGAGTATAAATTATCTTATGAAATCTTTAATCGATTTACATATTTATTGCTTTTCACCACTAGAACACAAGTTCAAAGAGGGCAATACCTTGTCTGTCTTGTTCACTTCTCCATCTTCAGCATCTATAACAGTACTTGGCAAATAAGGTGCAAACAAGGTGCAAATAAGGTGTAGTCAGTAAATATTTTTCAAATGAAAGTCTAAATAGAACAATAAAATAATCATCTAAGTTCTGATTATGAAATCTTATTACTAATAAAAGGTGTAGGAACCACCTTTGGCTGGGGAAATTAGCATAATATTATGATTTCAAATGGAGCAATTCCAATCTAATGATATAAAGGGGGATTATTGATGCTGAAACTCAGGATGCCATTTTGTAGACTCACTTTTATTGTGAATTTTATCATACAATTTTAAGTATAGCAGTATTTTAAAAAATAAGTATGTGAAAATTCTTGGCACATAAGACCCTGAATAAATATAATTTTTTTCTTTCCCTCTAACTTGAAAGAATTCTGAAAATGATGCTACTTCTTGCTATAATATAAATATATAACATAAATATAAATTTCTTTGTCTTGGGCAAATATAAAAAGCATTATTAGCAGTGCTTTTTTTTTTAAGCACACTTTTTTCTAAAGGAAAGCTTTTGTATATATTTGTATTCCTGTATGATAAACCAGTGTTAAAAATTTGTAGTGCATAAATGTTGCTAACTTATTGGTAATTTTAGAGGGGTGGAAGAAGTCTGATTGGCATGTATCATTGTTGGATATTACAGGAGATAATGTTAAATTCTGCCCAACAAAATAAGAGAAATCAGTCAGCAGGCTGTATTTTTAGGGAGGAAGGATTCATTCAGGAACCCAAGAAGACAATTGTCAGAATTGTCACAATTCTATCCTTAGTTCACAGTGTGATTTGAAATTGCGTTAAAAATGTATTAATTTTACTTCCAGGTATTAAAATAGAAAAATATTTATATCTCACATCACCAGGCCTTTCATGTGGTTTTACATTTTTCTCTTGTTTAGGTTGCCTACATCCCGTCCCCATTCTCTTTCAGTCCTCTCATTGTCTTCCTCTAGGGGTTTATGTTTGTTTGTACTTTATGTTTTATCCTTATAAGTGGAAAAAACTGGGTCAGTATTACTTGAGCTTGTCTTCAGTTTCACTATACTGTTCATCACTGAACCCAGCCCCTGGGAAAGAAGAAAAATGTAAAAATATTTGCAGAAACTGGGCCAGCCTCTCCGGGGAAGTCCCCCTCCTCCAAGAAAACAAAACCTAATCAGGTGCAACTGTGTAGTTCCTGTCTATTCTCACAGTACCTTGTATTTCCTCTCTCATAATGCTCAATATTTTATAATTGTTTGCTGAATATCTTTCATTCCCACCTAGACTTTTAGTTCTTTGAGGAACTAGCATGTTGCCAAGTATGTAATAATGTTTCAAATTTGTAGTTTAAATTAATAAATGCTACATGCATGAATGATAGTAATGCACTAATACCCACTCACCCATACAAGGAGGAAAGTTGCAGCAATCAACATGTTTAAGTGTGGGTCCTTTGGCATGAATTCTCTAGAAAGCCAGTGGAAAATTGTGGCATTGATATCTTTTACAATAATTACTTGGATAATTTAAGGAAGAGGTTTTGTTTTGTTTGGGGAAAGAGGGAGGGGGAGATGACGGGGCTGAATTATTCAGATAAATTTCTTCCCCAGTAGCTGTGGACTGGCAGTGCCTATAACCTTCTCACTCCGGTGGTGTCTCTCACCCCTCCAGCCATTCTCCCACCCCTCGGGGAGAAGGCCCGGTCCTCGGGGCTGGGGGTTTCCCGGGGATCCCCCGCCCAGCCCCGCCCCTGACCCGCCGGCCCCGCCCCCTGCCGCCGCCAGCAGGGGTCGCGCTGCCCCCGGCGAGCGGCGCAGGCGGGGGTGGGGGAAGCTCCGGCGGTCGGCTCGTCTTTCGCTGCTGCTGCTGGTTGGATAGTTTCAATAAAAGTCTTTTTTCTAGCTCGCTCGCTTTCCTCCGGGGAACAGGCGGAGGCGTCAGTCCGCAGCCGCCGAGTGAGAAAGCGACGCACACGCAGTGAACGAAAACGGCTGCCTGCGGTCTTCTCAGCTCCCCACGGTCCGGCCCCAGAGCCCCGGCAGGAGAAGGAGCAAGCGCCCGGGCGGGCCACCTCAGCCCAGCATCGGCGCCGCCCTGCGCGCCTCGTTGCCGCCCGGACGTCTCCGAGGGGGATTAGTGGGCCGCCCGCACTGCTCGGCGGCCCGGGAGCCATGTTGTCCAGGGGGCTTGGTAACGCGTGAGGCACCCGCGGCCCCTCCCCGGCGGCCCCGGACTCTCGGCGAGAGCCAGAAGGCGGCGGCGGCGAAGGCCTGCGCCTCGGAGGCGCTTCGGTCTGCGGGCCACTGGGACCCGGACCTGCATCTGGTCGCCGCGGGCGTCGGCAGAGCGGCTTTCCCTCGGCGGCTCGCCTCGCGACGCGGCTCCCGCACTTGCTGGTGAGTTCGTAGCTGGCAGCCGCGCGGAGCTAACCCCTACTGCCGGTCCGACCCCAGGCTCACAGGAGCAGCAGGGTGAGGAGGAGGGAGGAGGGCAGGCTGGGGTGGGGGCTGTGGGGGTCCCGCAGGCACAGGCCCGGCCGGGAAGTTGAGAGAGGAGGTTGCGGCGTGGGGGTTTCGCATGTGTCTGTCGTCTTTCGGGTCGCCCAGGCATTTCCTGGGGTGGGGTGGGTATGGGTGTCTGACGCGCTCTTTCCCGGAGAGGCGCCTCCACCCCCGCCGCCCCCTCCGGTGTTTGCTGCCGTGTGGTCTCTAGGGAGGCCGATCTCCCTGAGAGGAGAGGGGAAGAGGCAGCAAGTCCCCTGAGACACAATGGTCCCCTCGGCGGGGGTGGAGGTGGAGGTGGGGCTGCGCTACCCCCGCCGCGCCCGCGAGGGGAAGGAAGGGGCGCCGGTCCGCGGGAGGTGGGCGAGCAGGCGGCGGCCGCGGCGCTACCAGCTCCTTGGAGACGCCGGGGCTATGCGCGGGTGGGGAGCATGGAGGAGCAGGAGGAGGAGCCCGCGCGTGGGGAGCGGGCCGAGACAAAGATCAGGGCAGCTTCCCGCTGGCCGGGTACGCCCCTGAGTGCTGGTCAAAAGCAGAGATGGAGGGGAATGTGGGAAGCCCAAAGAACCAATAAGGAGGGGAAAATTGGGGACTGCCAAGTATTGTCGTCGCAGTTGCTTTTCTCAGCGTATTTGTGCTCGATGCTTTTGCTCCCCAACTCAGTTGGATAGCTCCAGATTTCCTCCCTCTCATCACTCCCACACTGCCTGCCACATTGATTCTCCTGTGGTTTACCCCTCATTCTCCCCCTTCTTTTCACCCACTCCTTTTCGGGTAAGCAGTATTTTTGCTTTCAGCTTGGAGAACGTTTGCTAATGACAGGATGCCTGAGCTTGTTTTGACCCTGAACTGCCTTGAACTCCTCTTTTCTTCCTCCCACCCTTTCCTTTCTGGGATCTATAGTGTCACGTGGTCATTAACAATTAGCTTTTCTTCTGCAAACATGGTAAAAGCATTTAACTGAAATCCGTGGCGCTCCTCCTCTATATCAGCATGTCCACCGAAGACACATCGTTTTGGTCATGTTTTTTACCTCCTTACCTAGTTAAATTAATTTTCTAGGTATAAAAGTGGCAAATTTTGTATTCTTGGCTGCCGGACCTTCTTTCACTTACCAGGAAATGCTTGACTTAAAGATAGACAATTATTTCTTCAAACTTTGCTGTTTCTTTTTCTCAGTCTTGTTGAAAGTCCTCACCCTCCCCCCGCCAAGGCGCTTGTATGAGAAATACAAAGTAACAAATATGACTTACTGTATGTGTTAGACTTGTTTTGCTAATCATTGGGCAGAAGAAAATGAATGAGAGTTTAAGAGCTTCAGGGTGCCTTGAGGAGACAAAACCTCTCTGTAAGTTAGAAATAAGATTAAAGCAAATTTTAAGATAAAAAAAATGGTAGAGGTACTATTCTTGTTTTTTTTGTTCTTTTATGAGTCTAAGGAGTTGACTTATTTATTAAATGCTGGAGTATTGCTTTGTTAATGAAGTCATTTCAGTCTTTAATTCTGGCATCTTCATACTGCCATAAACAATGAGTTGGAACAAAAGACAAAAATGTAGCTATATTAAAGAAATATTCTTTGTATCCTTTTTCTGAAAGTTAGGAGAGAGTATTGGAATACAGAGGATGTTATCCGTTTACTCAACCGCCTCATGAATGCAGGGCTTCAAAGAAAACTGATGCCTTTGAATTTAATCTGTTTTAAAATTACTATGCAAATACAATTTGTCATTATTATTTGATTATTCTTTAAAATGAAAATAAAAACGTTATTGAAATATGAATGGAAAGAAATTTTTTTAAAAAACCGTTTGATGTAGGGACCCCAGTGTTGATATGACTGTGAGAACAGTCATATCTTGTTTCTTGTTGCCACTAAAATGTTGACAGTGAAAATTATTTGTGAAAGGGATTTCAATTTAGGGACCAGTTTCTGATGTATGGTGCTTCCTACCCAACCTCTACCACCTACCACTTTTTTTTTAGAGATCTTTGTGAAACTAACAAGACATTTATTAGTAATCGATGTTTTATATAACATTTGTTGAAAGGCTATATTGAGGATACATTGCCCCCCCACCCCTGTATTTGTTAGTATCTAATTATATCATCAAAATTTATGTCTCACTAGCAGGAAACCTACCAAAATGTTAACAAAGGTTTCTGGAGGATGGGATTTATGAGTGCTTAAAAACAAAACACTTCTTTATTTTACAAATTTTCACATTACCTTTACAATCAGGAAAAAAGAAGTAAATGTAGAATTAAAATCTTGTTAGCATTTTAATTTGTCCATTACTTAAAGAAGCATCTATAAAATTCTTAATTTATTCTTATCCTTTGATTCAGGCCTCATAAAATAACTTTCAGGTAAGGTATTTAATATAGTGCAGTCTGCCATATGTTACCAGAAATAAAAGAGAGGGAGAGAGAGAGATAAGGAAAGATGAAATTGGAAGAATAGATTCAGTGTATGGTAGCTTTGCATACCAGTAATCTTGTTCTCATAAATCATTGGTTTTATAAAAAAATAGAAAAGTTAATTTTTTTTTCTCTGTAGCACAGGATTCTTTATGTTGATTAAGCAGATTTTAATGTATATATTTGTTGATAAGTTTAGGTTTCCGGTATTGATGCAGTCTTAAAATTATGGTGGGAAGGGGTGACATATAAAATCATTTTCTTTACTCCTTTAAAGCTTCTGTTTTTTTCCTTTGCTTTCAGCAATATATTTGTTCTCTTCTGCTTCCATTGGTGAAATGGTGCTAACTGAAAAACAGTGCAGATATTTTACTGTGAACAATGGAAACTGTAATGGCAACTGAGGTAGATATTAAAGTGAAGCTATTGATGTCCCTTAATGTTAAAAAAATTATGTGAAACTGAAATTTTTGCTCTACCCTTCTGTTTTCTTTGTTATTGTCTAATAGTGCCGAATATTTACAAAGCATTGCATTTTTAAATATTTTCTGTATTTATTTATTAATAGCTATTGCTAGATTGTTTTCCAAAAAAGTTTATACAATTCATATTTCCACCAGAAGTACATGAGAATTCCTGCCAATAATGGGCATTATTCTTTTTAATTTTTGTGAATCAGACTATTTTAATTTGCATTATCTGACTACTAGTAAAGTTCAACATCTTTTTATATGATCATTGGCCTTTTGATTTGCTTTTCTTTGAATTGCCTGTTCACATTATTTTGCCCAGTTTTCTACTGTGGACTTTATTCTTAATTTTTAAAAGTTCTTAGCAATTGTTAAATGGTCATTGAAAATATCCCCCCCTTTTTATAATTAAATTCAGTTTTATTGAGATATATTCACATACCATACAGTCTTCCATGGTATACAATCAACTGTTCAGAGTACCACCGTATAGTTGTGCATTCATCATGCCAATCTATTTTTGAACAATTTTCTTTACATTAGAAAGAATCAGAATAAGAATAAAAAATAAAAGTAAAAAAGAGCACCCAAATCACCCCTCCCCCATCCCACTCTATTTTTCATTTAGTTTTTGTCCCCATTTTTCTACTCATCCATCCGTACACTGGATAAAGGGAGTATGATCCATAAGGTTTTCACAATCACACTGTAATTTCTTGTAATCTACATTGTTATACAATTGTCTTCAAGAGTCAAGGCTACTGGGTTGGGGTTTGAGGTTCAGATATTTACTTCTAGCTATTCTAATACATTAAAACCTAAAAAGTGCTATCTGTATAGTGCGTAAGAATGTCCATCAGAGTGACTTCTCAACTCTATTTGAAATCTCTCAGCTACTGAAGCTTTATTTTGTTTCATTTAGCATTCCCCTTTTGGTCAAGAAGATTTTCTCAGTCCCACAATGATGGGTCCAGATTCATCCCTGGGAGTCATATCCTGTGTTGCCAGGGAGATTTACACCCCTGGGAGTCAGGTCCCATGTAGTGGGGAGGGCAGGAGTTCACCTGATGAGGTGGCTTAGTTAGAGAGAGAGAGAGGGCCACATCTGAGCAACAAAGGCACTCGGGGGAGACTCTTAGGCACAATTATAAGCAGGTTTAGCCTCTCCCTAAAGCATTACGTTTTGAATCTTTATTTCTGTTCCCTGGTCTTTATATATAATAACAGCATCATGTCTTGGCATTCTTTTATATAGCATTTATACTAACACGGTGAATATTTAGTGAATGTATTGCTGTATTGTAAAAAATAAAGATATATGCTAAACCCAGTTACAGAAATATTCTTTAGGGTATTTTGTTTATTTAAAAAATTGTCTCTCTTTTTGTACATGCAAAAGAAGAAGAGTTTTACGTCCTTTTGAATTTTGATTAGGTAATTTTTCTTGAACTTTTTATTAGGAAATAGTTATTTAAAGTGCATTCTATAATGTGAGTTTGGCATTTTGTATTTTAAATGCTGAAAATAAACAATAGGTTTATGGCATTTAAACACGTGCTTTGTGTAGTATTTGTGAGGTAAAAACTGTCAACACTTGAAAGCCTGGTGTTGTAGACTAGCATTCAGCCTACTATGTAGGCAATTTCTTTGAACTGGTGGAGAGAGTACCCATTAGACTGGCTTTTTAAAAAATTCGCAATGCAGTATTTACAATTTTAAGCCAATAGTGTCATTACTGGATTCTTTATTTTGCCCCTAGACTTATTAGTTTGTGGTTACTTTTAATATCTGCAGAATATTGACCTGGAAAGAGAAATTGCTAAGGACTAGAAAAATGTATTGAATATATTGAATTGTAGCTTACCTTTCCTATCCTGTTTCATTTCCTTTTGGCAAACTTGGAAAATCCATAGACATCTACCAGTAAATCTAAGTTGGGTGCCTCCTATAAATAAATAATGTTTTGTTCTGCAGTAACGTATGATACTGAAAACTGTATACAAGGAACTAGAGTTAAAGATCCATGCCATATTGGGATGAGGTGAAAATTAACTTGTACCCCAAAGTTTCCTTTTTAAAATATTTTTTTATATAAGATTTTGAAAGAAATTAACTTTATAATTAAGTACTCCTATGCTAGGCACTATGCTAAGTGTTATTTTTGTTAAATATTTTATTTTTGTATAATAAGCCTGTGATATAGGTATTGTACCTGTTCTTCAAATGAGTAAGAGAGAAGCCTTAAGTAAGGTCAAGTAATTATCCTTAGGGTCCCACCACTATAGTGAAGCTGAGATTCCAGCTTAGGCACTCAAAGCACTAGGTTTCACTGCCTCTATGATGGTGCGATTTGTAAACAGTGAGTGTTAACTTCTGCTGTAGAGGGCTATCAACAGTGGTAAATTAGGAAGGCTCCTAAAAAATTAGATTTAAATTCCATTGATGCTTTGAAGATTAGTTTTGCTACATAAAAAATTGAACTGTTTAAAAAGGTATAAGATAGGACATATTTGTTACTCAAAATGAATTAAAATCAAGTGCCAAAAAGATATTTAAAATATTTATGTATTTATTTTTAATCTTTGATTTATCAAAGCTCTGCACAAAGTAGTAGCGAATATGGGTCCAGAAGGCAAAACAAAAAATTATACTTGACCTGTGATACAAGTACATATACTTTCATTTTTACTTATATATTTATTTGTGCGTTTATTTTGATTACACACGTTACAATTAGTTTGCATAATTTAAGCATTTGCCATCAAAGAGAAGATGGTCCAAATGCATTCTATGTAGATTGCTTTAGCATTGGGTGAAAATTTTACCTTAAGGTAAATATATATGTCTCTATATAAATTCTCTCTATATAGGTACATATCTAAATAAATTATATATATAATTAATTGAAAATTGCCTGTTGGTTTTTGGTATTGCTAATTTTTTAAGGTGTAAAACTGAATCTTGTTATTTTTATTATATGTAGCTATATACTGCTGTAATAGCTTTATTTTGAAAACTGACCCTTATGATATAAAAATTGCAAATTAATGTTATTAATATACATCTTATGTTTGTTTGGATTTAAAGAACAGAAAATGTTATTGATTTTATCTGAAGGTTGGTGTATTAAGGTGAAAAATGATGAAAAGAAATTTGCTTTATTTCTTTTGTTTTCCATAGGTTAATTAAAAAGTTTTGTCTGTCTTTTAATAGCACATTTTTGTTTCCTTTCATGCATTTGTTAGTGTAAATACTTGAAAGAATACTCCAAATTTTGTGTGTTTGTTTTGTAAACAATGGGAAGAAAGGACCCAAGGATAATTTTTCTCTGCCTGTGTTCTAGATTAGTTGCTCATTTTGTCTTCTCAAGTCATATATTTAATCCTGCTGTTCTTATCATTGATGGTTAATATTTTTTATTAGTATTTGTGAATGATGTTCAATAATATAAACAAAGGTTGGTAAAAATTGATACTAACATTTGTATCAATGACAAGGTAATAAATAGAAAGCTCTTATTGCTCCAAATTTAGGGACATTCTCCTTTAAGTTAGTTAATATGTATTTTTACTATTATTTTTAGAGTAAACATTTTATTGAAGTATAACAATTCCAGATTTTAGTATTTTTATATTACTGACTTGTATTGCTATTCTTGGTGGAAGGGAAGTGTTTCGCTGACTCTGAAGTAAATTTTGGATTCTTAAGCAGAGTTTAATCCCTTGAGCCCATTCTGTTTCTTGAATTATTTTAAAAGAAGTGATCCTTTATTTATGGCTTTATTTTACTTGATAAGTTTGATCTTTCAATTAATTTGGGGGTACAATCAATAAGTATTTTTAAAGCATTTGTTCTGTCCTCAGCATTGTGTTAGGCATTATATATTTTATAAAAATGTAGTTGAATTTGGCCCCTGCCTTCAACAAGCTTTAGTTGTCTGGAGCAGTATTGTAACGTGAAATAACAGCAACATTGCTTGTCTGGAATGTTCTTTTTACAATCCTTTTCTCATGTTTTGCATGTTTTTTGTGCATTTTCATCCCATTTTGGGCTTTGTTCTCTTCACCTGTATGCTAATAATCTCCACATCTTTGTTTCTAATCGAGACCTCTCTTTCTGAGTTCCACTTCCTTTATCTACCAGAAATTGCTGCTTATTGGCCCCTTACCTAAACTGAACTTGTACTCCCTACCGCTGTTCTCAACCACAGTGAATGAATGGAATCACATTAGCCTAATCAGTCCAGAAATCTTCCCCAACTTTGGCAGCTTCTTTTGTTTTTCTGTTATGTGCCCCCCCTCCCCCAGTGCAGTCACTTACACCAAATCCTGTCAATTTTACTTGTCAAATATTTTTTAGATTTATCTTTTTCTGTTGTCACTTTATTATGTCAAGATTTGGGAATGTCTCATCTGAATTGCTGCTTCCAGTTTTGGTCCATTTTAATCTAACATTAGTCTTTCTTTCTTTATATCTGTCTGTCTGTCTATCTCTCCTTCTCTTCCTTCTTTCCTCCCTTTTTCCTCTTTACCCACTGTTTGTATGCCTGTCTACTCTGTACTAGGCACTGTGCTAGATTCTAGGATACCATGATGAGGAAACTTGGAATTACAATGCTATGACATTTACATGAAGAAAAATTCTCATGTTTAAAGCCAAATATCCCTTATTCTGAAGTCCTTGATCCACTCTGACAGAGTTAGGGTGGTTCTATTACAGCATTCAAGTCCACTCTAGCACTTAACACATTGTATTGTGATTAATTGTTTACAGCTCTCTCCCCTTTTGGGCTAGCTTTTGCTCCAGAGGGACTATTACTTTTTTCATTTCTGTATTTCCTCCAAATTATATATTGTTTAATGGAATGCATGACGCGATGGGTTAGGAGAAATGACACTGAATTAGTAAATTAGTGTCAGATTAGTCATCGCCTAAAAAATATTAGGAATAAATTTTAAAGTAGTAGAAAACAAAAAGCCATGAATAGTTTTGAATATTGGAACTCATGATACAGATACATAGTATTTGTGTGAGAATAATCTAGAAGCAGTTTGCAGGCCAATTTAGAACGCAATAACTTGGCATTGTTGGGACTTTTGTTTGGAGAGAAAAGGGATATAGTCTTCAAAGAGTGTGTGACTTTTTGATAGACTGGAAATATGAAATTATAGTATCCACATATAAAGAAAATAGGCATTTCTCAAGGACTAAAAATGTTGGCCAATAATAAGAGTAAAAAATTTGGTTTAACTGATATGATTTCATCCTGATGAAATCCAGCTCTTTAGACTGAAATGTAAAGTACAGAAATGTAGTCAAAAGAATAGAATAGGCACC
>PVKY010004734.1:0-18687 GCA_004027775.1 Bradypus variegatus
TAGCGAGGGCTCCGGTTCTAAGCGAGGGGAAGGGGTGGGAGTGTCTGGGAGACAGGCAGCCTGGTCTTGGCCTTGGCCAGGGCTTCTGTCCTCTTTCCACGCAGGAGTGGGCCTGGCTGTGACTGAGGGGGGACGATGGGGAGGGGAGAAGAGAAGGGGGCTCCCTCGTAATGACTGTGGAGTCACGCTTGCCCCCACGGGCTCCCCAACAGCTCCTGCCCCTCTACTTTCTCCTCTTCATTCTCTCTCCCAGCAGAGACCTCACCCAAGCACACCACACCTACCTCCCCCACCCTCAACCCTCCGTGGAGGACCCGAGAGAAGCCCTCTCCCCCTTCCCGTCAGGATCTGCAGCCCTTGGTCCAGCTCTGCCCACCCCCAGCCCCCCAACCCTCCCAGCAGACTCCAGATGGGCTACGGATTTTCCTCCGAGGGCCGCAGTGATGCCACCTCCACCGGGTGGGGATTGGGGGACTGCTCCCCTACTCCTGGGGTCACAGCCGCCCCAGGAGCAGGTTGCACCTCCTTCCTGTTTAACCTCCCCGGGTCCTGTCCCGGGATCGCCGGAAGCTCAGCCTCTATCCCCGGCCTCGCCACCCTTGCGATGCCCTCCGCGGGCCCCAAGGGGGCGCCACACGCCAGCCCTGGGCGCCCTCTCCGGGGAGGCTAGATCCCGGAGCCGGAGCCGTGCACCTGGCACCATGGCTCACAGTCTACACCCGCGACACTTTTGGCAACCGTAGCGCATTTCTGCCGGTTACAACTGTTTCTCCCCGCCCCTCCACGGGCCACTAGCCAGGAGGGATTTTCAAAATTTCTACCCAACAAGCAAACACGCGGGGAGGGGGCAGAGAGGGTACTCCAGGGAGAGCCATCGCTGACCAGCCTGGGGGTTGGGCATGAACCCCAGCATCTGCTGGCCGGGGTGCCAGTGTCACTGCCAGGGTTGTGTTCTTGCTGGGTATTCCAGCACATTCGGGACAGGTTGTCATGGGAGGGCGTGGCTTCAGATAAGGTCTATTTGTCATCGGACTGGGATGTTTTTTCCACACTGGACAAAGGCACCCTGAATTTCCACCATCCTGCTACCTCCCTGCAACCTTGATCCCCGGAACCCTGCACCATCTCAGTCCGACCTGCTCCCCAGTGCCCACCGCACGCTGGGGAGCCCTTGAGGGTGGGGCCTGCTGACTTGTGAATTTCTCCCCAACTCAGGAATGTCTTGGAAAAAACTTGAGTAGACCATGTTTGTTGCCATGGTTACACACACTGGCTTGGGCTTCCGTTTCAAACAGTTCTTGGTCAAATCCTAGCTCCGTAGCTGCGTGATGCTGGGTAAGTCCCTTAAATGCACTGGGCTTTGATTTCTTTATGGGTAGAATGTGGGTGATATTACAGACTTGAGGATTGTCAGAGGCTGTGTGCGGGGCCTGCCTGGTGCCAGCTCTGTCCTGAGGCATGCCAGGTACTGTTATCAATGTCACACTGAAATTGTCCTCCAAGGTAAGGAGGCTGAGTTCCCCATCCCATCCAGAGCGCAGAGAAGGGAGAGAGCTGGGAGGGCCATTTGGTACTAGACTCATCCCAGCAGCAGGGAAACTCAGGGCATGGGTCACTGAGTCAGGTGCTGGGGACACACCAGGGAGTTGAGCTTATTGGTCCTGGGACTGCAGACACCGGGTCCAGAACTCCCTTGTGTATCTGTGTGACCCAGTCCTTGGGGGTCTCTGGGGCCTGGGCAGGAAACAGGCTGGCTGGCAAGATGGTGGGATGGGCTGCACGAGCAAGACCAACCCAAGCCCCTTCCGCCCTGCCTTGCTGATGGCCCGCTGTCTGTCGTTGTCCCCAGGCTGGCTCAGCTGCCCCTCAGCTCTCCCCTGCATTTCACCCTGGTCCTCCAGGCCCTAAGGATTCTGGCCTCACGGGACACGGGCCCCTCCAGCCTTCAAGGCCTTTGGTCCTGCTGTCCCTTGCTTCCCCATACCATGTGCCATTTGCACCTGTGGATCCCCTACCTGGAAGACAGGTTCTTCCTACCCCTGCAGCTGGCTGGTCCTTCTTGATTTTTTTTTAAACTTTTAATTTTGAAATATGTAAAACCTACAGAAATGTTGCAAGAACAGTTCCACAAACTTGAGTGGGGCTGAGTCCTGAGTCCTGGCTGCTGGGTTCCTCAAAGTTTCTGGGGTCCCCTTACTCCCCAAGGCACCAGGCAGCAGTAATGGGGAAGGCTCCTTGGAGGAGGTGGGACTTGGGCTTAGCTTTCTTTTCTATTCCCAAATAGACTTTATTTTTTAGAATAGCTTTAGATTTACAGAAACAAAGTTAAGAAGATAATACAGAGTTCCCATATACCCCACACCCAGTTTCCCCTATTATTTATATCTTACATTAGGATGATGCCTTTGTTGCAATTAATGAAGTGATGGTGATATGATTAACTAAAGCCCATGCTTTACTCAGATTCCCTTAGTTTTTACCTAATGTCCTTTTTCTGTCCCAGGATCTCACTCAGGATACCGCATCAGTCATCATGCCTCCTTCAGCTCCTCTTGGCTGTGGCAGTTTCCCACACTTTCTATGTTTTGATGACCTTGATGGCTTTAAGGAGTTCTGGTCAGAGATACTGTACAAGGTCCCCTATTGGAATTCACCTGGTGTTTGTCTCATGATTAGATTGGGGTTTGGGGTTTTGGAGAGGAAGAGCACAGAGGTCAATTGCCATTGTCATCACACCATATCAAGGGTATGTATTATTAACATGACTTACCGCTCTTGATGTTGACCTTCACCGCGTGACTGAAATGGTGATTATCAGGTTTCTCCACTGAAAGTTACTCTCTGTTTCCTCTTTTCTCTACTGTCCTCTGGAAGGAAGTCACTGTGTGCAGCTCACACTTAAGGAGTGGGGGGTTATGCTCCCCCTCCTTGAGAGTGAAGTAGCTACATAAATTATGCACCACGATTTGTTTCTTCTACCCCATTTACTTATTCAATCAATGATTTATACCAGTATCAGTATGATTCCGAAGGTCAAACCATGGAAGTTAAGACCAGATAAAAAAGGAGCACTGAAAAATAAAAAAGTTCAAAGCTAACCACAAGCATGACTGCTCCAGGAACCACCCCCCCTGGCTCCCCAGGGGATGGGGCAGGACAGCCCAGGGCCTGCCCCTCCTTGGGGCTGGGCTGACCCTGAGCTGGAACCAGCAGAGCATGAGGGCTGCTGGCTGGGCTGTGTTGGTGGGTTCACCTGACAAGAGGGCAAAGATCCAGCCCTTGCTGGAGCCAGAGAAGGTGAGGGGCAGGGTTGGGAGCTGTGTGTGGCAGGAGTGGGTGGTGCCTGCTGCATCCGAGCTGAGAGGCATGGGAGAGGTGGAGAGGGTGGGGGGTAGTGAGCCTGGAGAGGGAGAGGCTGGGCAGGGGTGGGGCCCAGGGAAGGCCAGGCTTGGGGGCCTTGAATCCAGGAGGGAGGTGAACCCTGACCCCTGAGTCACCTGGGTGGGGGTGGGATGGCGTTCAGATACTGGAGCTCCTGGGTTTTGTCCCTGGTCCTGTCACCGCTGACTCACTGGGTACCTGTGAGTCCCCAGCTCTGCCTCCGGATTTCTTTCCCTCTCGGTGCATGACGGAAGCAGAGAGAGCTTGTCTGCAAACTGTTGTCCCCAGGGGTGTGCCAGGCCAGCTGCGTGGAGAGCACGGGTGCTGGGTGTACGATCCTCCGTGGCCCCCACCCAAGGACAGAGAGGAAGCAGGATGGGATGAACCCAGCCCTTGCTCATCCCACTGGCAACAAGGCTGCTCCAGGGTCCCAGGCTGATGCCCCCAATGAAAGCCCTGCCTCCCCTCTCCTGAGGCTCCATCACTCATCTCAGAGTAGGGCAGCCCCTCCTGTCCACCCCCCTCTGGTGAACCCGCCACGCTGGCCCAGGTACCTCGTCACACATCACAGCTATCAGGGCATGCCCGTCCTAAAACCCCACCCTGCTTTCCCAGGAGGAAAACACGCTCCTGGACGTGGCACTCGAGGCCTTTCCCGATGTGCCCAACTTACTCTCCAGCCCCAGCTCCATCACACACCCGCCTCCAGATCCCTCAAGCCTGCTTCTCCCCAGATGCTCCCGGCTGTTCCATCTGCTGCTCACCTTGGTGGGAAACTTCTTCCCCTTCACAGGTCTCTGAAGTCTTACTTACCTTTGAGTCCCTGTCCCACCTGCTGCCTCCTCTGGGAAAGCTGCCCTAGGCCCCAAGTGGAGGTGATCATTTCCTCCCCAGAGTTCACCTGTGCAGGGAACTGTCTACTGAGACTGAGGGGCCTTGAGGGCAGGTGCTCAGTACCTTCCGTGTGAAAGAATAAATAAATGAGTCAGTAACAAATGAGAGAGTGGATGTTGAGGATAAGATCAAGAATCAGACAGGGCTGGGAGTGAATCCTGGTCTTATTATTCCAGTGGCCTGGAATGCCACATCAGCTCTGGGAGCCCTAGTTTTCTTATCTGTGAAATGGGCGTGACAGTGCCCCTGCATTGTTTCCTAGTAAGATGAAATAATTTCCTGTTATATGAAGGCACACAGCAGGTGCTCAAAAAATGTCTGTTGACCATCTGACTGGGGTGGGTGGGGGGCTGGTGGAAGGAGGCTTTCTTGGTTGGGGAGGGGGTGGGGCTGGGCAGGACTGCCTCCTCCATCAGATTAGAGCATCCTCAGGGACTCTCCAGCCTTTAGTAACTTTGGGAAGTTGAAGTAAAGGGACAACCAGCAGAGGGGGTGCTGCCTGGAAGCCGGGTGGGTGGGAAGGAAGTCTCACGCCTGTGGCCGGGATGGGCCTTCCTGAGAAGGGCTGTGCAGCTACATGGGATGGTGTAGTGGCCAAGGTGAGGGGGCTGGAAAAGAGTGCTGAGTTCCAGGATCCTGAGGCCCTCACGCATGGGACAGAGACATAGCAGGATGGGACCACCCCAGATCCTTGCTCAGAGGCCAGGAGGGCTGCTCTGGGGGTCTGGGCTGGTCCTGGGGGTGGGCCCTGCCTTCCGTCTCCTAAGTCTCCATCCAGGGTCTTTGAAACCACCAGACAGAAGCTAAAATCAGATGCATTAATTTAGTGGAAAGTGATTTAAAAACTGTCCCCCCCACTTAGCCCCTCCTCTCCTCAGGACCTCCCCTTCCTCTGCACCCCATTGCCCTGTCCTTGCTCCTTTTCCTGAGGCACCCCCCAGGCACGGCCCCTCTGCTTTTTCCCTCAGCCCACATGGGGCCCAGCCTAGGGGCATCCCCGTCTCAGCCAGACTGGGCAGGGGGGCCTCCTGTGCAACCAGGACTGACACAACCAGCCCCAGGGCCCAGGAGGAGGGTGGCCCACTGGTGAGCACTGCCAGCAGAGGGCCAGGGCCTGGTGCCTCTGAGCCCAGGGCCTGTGGTTTTCTAGAACCTGTGCCAGCCCTCTGGGCTCCTACTGGGGTCGCCAGAGGGATCTTGACAGAGAACCCCCTGGGGTCTTCCTGCCAGGCCTTCATCAGCCTCCCAGCACCTGGGAGCTGGGTGCTAGCAGCCACCTTCCCAGGGGAGAAATTGGTTTAGAGAGTTTAATTCTGTTCCTCAATGTTGCAAAACTTGTAATGGCAGAGCTCGGACTTGACCCAGGGGAGGCTGCGTCGTCTCCTGTGGGAGCCACAGAGAAGCCACCCATGTGCTTCCTCAGCCCAGGGGTCAGACCTCCCAGCTGCACTGGGTACACCCTGGGTAAACCTCAGCACTATCCCCCAGAACCACCCAAGAAGGGGCCATTCCACACGGGCCCTGGGTTGGGAACTGATGACCCATTTACCACAACAGACCCTCCTTCCAGAACAATCCAGGGAGATGACGCTCGAGTGACCTAGTGGCACAATCTTGACACTCACAGAGGAAGCACGTTTTAGGTTTTATGAAATCCCACTACAGATCATTTACCGGCACTTTTAGATTTTGTAATTTATAGTGTTGTTTGGCTACAAAAGAGGATCTTGACTTCTGTCTGGTGTGCTGGGACTGTTTGTACGCCAGGAAGTTAGCCAACTTTTGCAAAAATAAATAAGTTTTGAATCGACTTCCAGCCAAACTAGTTTTTGAGCTGGGAGTGAGGCTAATTCCTTTTGTTCTTCAAAAAGCCTGCACAATCTGATAAGGATCAAAGGCTGTGTTTGGTGGGGAGGGATGGTTTTAAGTCCATACCTGCCTTTTAGGACTGGCCTCCGGTCATGTTTCCAGAAACTTGGTTCCAGCTGCAGCAGGATGGCTCCGGGTTAGACGGGTAGTCAGGAGACTTTTTCTTTGCCTCTTTCCCAGAGACTCCCAGGGAGCTGGGGTGCAGGGCCAGAGGGGTGTGTGTGTGTGTGTGTGTGACCAGGATTTGCTACGACCCCCCCACCCCCGCCCCTGCCCCCGGCTCCTCCTCTTTGTCCTCTCCAAGCGTTTTCACACCTCATCTCACTTCCCCTCTCTTTTAGATGGAAGACAGGTGATGGAAGTTGAGGTTCAGAGGTGGCGCTGTGGTCTGTCCTCGAGACCACAGGGCTAGTAAGATGAAGGCCCATGAGGCTGGGCAGGGAGAGGTAAGCTGATCTGATCTGAAGCTTTATCAGGGGATGTCGTTGATAACACACTGCATGTCCGATACACAGTGTATGTTGGGAAAAAGAACAAAGAAAATAAAAAAAAGCTAACCCTGCCCCCTAACCGAGGTGTGCACACATCACAACGTGTCAAAGTGAAAGGCTGTCAAAGCTTCTGGGAGAGGGTCGGGCTCAGGGCCAGAGGTGAATTTCCTTGTCTTTCCCCCATTTTGGGGCTCAGGGAGCCAGTGCAGGGTGCAGAAAAAAGTGTCTTAGTTTCACTGGTGTTTTCCTGCAGCAGTGGGTGGGACTGAGCCAGAGTGTCTTGGCATAAAATCAAGCATCGACAAATATCTACCAAGCTCCCCTCGTGTGCCAAGCTGCTCGCTGCTTCCTGGGCACACCTGAGGACTCTCTGCCCCCACTCCCCCCACACGCCGCCCCTCCTTCCCACCTGGGCTCTGCAGCCCTCCCCTGCCCTGGGCCGCCTTCTGTGCCTGGGGCCCCTTCTGCAACTCCCCTCTCCTAGCCCTCAGGGCCCCCTCCTGCTTCCACTGGGTTGCTCTGGGCTGGGCCCGGCCAACAGGAAGACTGGCTCCTTAGGTACTTTTGTTGGACCACGGGGAGAAAGTTCTAGGGCCTGCTGTGCTCCCCCCTACTTCCCCAAGTGCCATGCCAGTTGGCTGTGTGCCAGGAGTGCCAGAGCAGGAAGGCAAGGGCAAGGGTGGGGAGGGCTCTGGCTAAGGCACTTCTGTACCCCAAAAGCTTGCTGAGGGGGGCCTGGTGCCTGGGCCAGGATGACAGGGAAGGGACCCCTGAGTGAGACGACTCTGATGATGGAGGGTCCGCCCAATCCCGGGAAAGCCCCTGGCCCTCTCCGGGCCTCAGTTTACTCATCTGAGCAAACTGAGGCAACGCAAGTTCCTGCTCTGCCTACCCATGGGGAGGCTGTGATGAAGTCACCAGCAGGAAAGTGTTTTATTGCCAATCAGGAAGGGGAGTTCTCTGTGTTGCTGTCTGGCCCACAGGGCTTTGAGTCCACAGGGCTCCTAAGATGGCCTGAGCCTTGCAAAGAAAATCCCAGGGAGATGCAGTCCAGGCAGACACCATTTGTGTTGGGATGTGTGTGCATATGGGTATGGGGAAGAGGGTGAAGGTGTGGGAGACAGCAGGGGTGGGGGTGGGGTGGGGAGTGCAGCTGGGAACCTTGGGTCCTTCCTCAGGCATTTACTGAGCACCTACTTTGTGTCAAGCCTACGCTGGGCACTGAGGTGGAATATGGAGTTGCTTCTGTCCTCAAGGAGCCCTCAGCCTACTAGGGGAGCCAGACGTGTTTACAGGTCACCATCCTACCAGGCCTCTACTTCCCATCTGTAAAATGGAAGGATGATGCTCGCTAGTGTGGGCCAGCCCTGCGGTCTGTTAGGCGGTCAACAAACCCATCCCAGGTGCCTCCCACGTGCTGAGGGTTCACAAATGACCTCAACCCAAATCACAGCGCCCTCAGTGATTCTCCATCAGGCAGCTCAAGGACTGTATGTCTGGGTCAGAGAGGGACACACAGCCACCCCGGATGCCAGGCACTGTGCTGGGCAGTGCCGGGGACACGTCGGAGCCCTAGCCCGAGGACCTCCCGCAGCTGTCGATCCAGCTGTGAGGTGCCCTGGCTACTCCCTGCCCCCTGATCCTGGAACCCTGCCCTGCCTCCCTCTCCGTCCTTTCCCAGAGACTCTTTCTGGAAGGTGTGTGGACACCTCTCAGCCTGGCACACAATGCCCTTGCCTCGGAGCCCAGCCCAGGGCCAGGGCCAGGCGGGCTGGTGACATTTGGGGCAGGAGCGAATCTCCAAATTTTGAATCTTGGAGCAGAGATTTCTGATCCTCTCATCCTGGCCCCTCCTCCACATACCCGTTTCTGGTCAAACGAGTCTGCATTTCCCCACTGGTACCTTTACCCTGCTGTCCCCTCTGCCTGGAAAGCCTCCTTCACCCAGTGCTGCTGCCCCACACGACTCCAGGGGTCCCATTTTCCACTCTCTATGTGCCCTCTGCAGCATAATCCAAGAAAACGGGTGCCACCAAGCACCCCTCTGGGCTCCTTCCCCATCGCCCTCTGTGTTCATCCCCACTTTGAAGTCTCATGAGACTTTGTACCCATCCCGGCTTTATTGAGCGGCTCTGTGTGTCTAGCTTTGTGTGTCTTTGCAAAAAGTAAACACCTGTTTGCTCGGCTGCCATCCCCAGGGACTGGGCCATGACTTGCTCTTTGTGACACTCCCCCCACCACTCAGTTCTGACCAAGCAGGCCCGGTGGGAACAGAGCCCCACTGGCCTCAACTCCCGTGGACGGGTCAGGCTTCCCCCTTTCCCCCCGCCCAAGTGCATGGCCTCCACGCCCCCTCCTCTGGTGTGGCAGGGAAGCCAGGGGATGGCAGTGAGAGATGGGGGGCAGCAAACGATGGACCCAGGAGTCCTGGACCCTGAGCTCCTCAGCACCCAAACCTGGACCTTATCTGGGTAATGCCAAGAAGACTGCTGGTAAGGCCAAATACACGGACAATAGTAATTAATCATCATTATCATCCTCATAACCATAACCATCATCACAATGCTAACCATAACACCTGTGAGGAAGACGATAAGGCCGAGGGCGCTGTCATCACAGGGCTGGGTTGCTCGCCGACATTCCCAGGACTCCTGCCCCAGCTCCTCTCCCCAAGGCCTCCAACCCTGCTGCCTGCCCAGGCCAGGAATGAGGGGGCAATGGGGGCAGCAGAGGGGGCCCTGGTCTCCTGGCTGGGCCTGGCTGCCCCTCCCTCTGTAAACGACCCAGTGCCCCTGGGCTGTGACTCAGTGTCTGTCTCCCAGCTGACCTCAGCCTGGGCCTGGGGGCAGGGGCCAGGGCAGTTTCCCCTGAGACTCACTCCCCAAGAGAGTGACTCAGGGACCCAGGGCTGGGGCCCGCAGTAAAGTGCCTTTGTTGGCGATGGCTCAGGAATCCAGAGAAACTGGTCAGGGGGAGGCCCCGGTGACCGAAACCCCTCCCTCGGCCCCCGCCCGCTCTGCTGGAGCCATATAACCGCTCCAGCCTGCCGCCCGAGAGTGCGCGCTGGGGCAGCTGTCAGCAGGAAGGAACTGGTCTGGTTACTCCGGGCTCCCCGACTCGCTTTGTCTCCAGATTCCCAGCGACAGGCCTCCCCTCCAGGAGTTGGCTGTCCGTCCTCTGCACTTGGAGCTCCAGCACCGTCCAGGTCCTCAACCCCAGCAGACGCTGCGCCATGGCCTCCATGGGGCTGCAGGTGATGGGCATTGCCCTGGCCGTGCTGGGCTGGCTGGGTGCCATCCTGTCCTGTGCGCTGCCCATGTGGCGCGTGACGGCCTTCATCGGCAGCAACATCGTCACGTCGCAGACCATCTGGGAGGGCCTGTGGATGAACTGTGTGGTGCAGAGCACGGGGCAGATGCAGTGCAAGGTGTACGACTCGCTGCTGGCGCTGCCGCAGGACCTGCAGGCGGCCCGCGCGCTCATTGTCGTGTGCATCATCGTGGCCGCCCTGGGCGTGCTGATGTCCGTGGTGGGGGGCAAGTGCACCAACTGCGTGGACGACGAGAGCTCCAAGGCCAAGATCATGATTGTGGCAGGCGTGGTGTTCCTGCTGGCCGGCCTGCTGGTGATGATCCCCGTGTCCTGGACGGCCCACAACGTCATCCGCGACTTCTACAACCCACTGGTGGTCTCGGGCCAGAAACGCGAGATGGGTGCCTCGCTCTACATCGGCTGGGCAGCATCTGGCCTGCTGTTGCTTGGGGGGGCCCTGCTCTGCTGCAACTGCCCTCCGCGTGCCGACAAGCCCTACTCTGCCAAGTACTCGGCTGCCCGCTCCGTGCCCGCCAGCAACTATGTGTAAGATGTCCCCATCGGCTTGTTTCTTCTCCCTGGACTGAGCTCTGCAGCCTGTGACCCCAGGAGGGCCCCCCCGTCACACGGCTGGGCGAGCAGGGACTGAGCCTGGCTGCTGGCTGGCAGCCCCCGGTGCCTTCTGGCCCTCTCCGACACCCTCCCAAGGCCTCTTCTATACCAGCAAGGATGGAAGGAAGGAGACCCCTGGGCCACCCTCCTCGGAAGGGTCCATGGATACAGGCGCGGGGGCGGAAGCAACAGGGTGCAGCGGCGGTGGGGGTGGGGAGCTGGCTCCTGCTGGCTGGGACAGCTCAGCCCTGACCTTGGGCTCTGCCTCTGAGCACGCCAGCCGGTGGCCCCTCCAGGCCTGTGTTGGCACCGTGCCCTTCTTTGATCTTCCCCACTCCCCCTGCCTGCGTCTCCTGTGACTCTTTCCAGCTCCTTCTCCTGCTGCTGCCTCCTAGTTCCAGGGTGACCTCTGGCCCTGACTGTATTGGTGAGGAGGTGCCTGCTGAGTGCTCCGGTTGTGCTTTGCCCACAGAGACCTGTGGCCCCCAGACTGGCGGGGGCCTCGTCCATCCACCTGCCTGTACGCAGAATGGACAGAGTGGCTTTGGGAGGGGAGGGCTGAAGGTGCTACAAACTGGTTTGGGTGGGAGGGGACTGTGGGGGCAGGCTACTCCCCCCCTTCCTGCCCCCACTCCGCCACCTCAGGACTCTCTCCCCATCGCTGGCCTCGGCAGAGGGGGCCCCAGACCCCTCGAGTGTGACCACCTTCAAATCCTCTGCCCTGGCCGGCCTGGAGAAGGCAGAGGGTCCGGCCCTTCTCTGACCCTCCCCCAAGGAAGTCCTGGGACTTTCCCTTGCCTCCTGGGTGGTTTCTGTTTTGTAATGTAAGAGGACCTATTCATCACTGTAATTATTATTGTTTTCTACAATAAATGGGACCTGCACACAGCAAGACTGAGATACTGTCTCTGATTTCAGCTGTGAAGGTGGGTGGGGGGCAGGGCTGGAGACCTGGGGGTGAGGTGGGTGGCTGACCGAGCGACAGGTGTGGCCAGGACTTTGCCACTTAAAGAGCTGGTTTCAGGGAACTGAACAATCAGAATCCACCCTGACCCCAGGAATCACCTTCCTTTTTAAGAGGGTAAACCCCATATACACGAAACAGCAGGTGGATAACCAGGCCCCTGGTGGGGTGCTGGGGGACCCCGGGAGGGAGCACAGATGAGGACACCCAGCCCTGAGGTATGGGCCACTGCTCTCCTTACCCTCACTTATTCCGAGCAGCTGGGCCAGTCTGCCCACCCTCTTACCCGCGCTGGCTCACCCTGCAAGTCCCAGCTCCTGACCTTTGCAAGGCCTGTCCCTGTTCTCAGCCTGGAATGTCCCTTTTCCTTTCTCCACCCACCTGGATCCTGCTTGTCCTGAAGGCCCAGCTCCGAGCCTCCTCCCCCAGGAAGCTGTCCCACGGCCCCAGCTGGAGGACTCATCCCTGTTCACCTGCAGGGCTCGGGACAGCTCGCGGGCCCCACCCTGTGCCACCATTCCATCTCATTTTATAGGTGGGGACACTGGTCACCAACATATGAAAGTATCTGGCCAAGCCCAGACCTAGAGCTCTGGACACCTGAATCTGGGGGGGTCATCTGGGACAGGGCTTGGGGCTCAGCAGTCACTTGATCTTAGTTCCCCCCACTCTGCCACGTTGCCCAGCCTCAGTTTCCCCCTCTGGCATTAGGGGCAAGAATGCTCACGGTCCTGGGAGGACTTAAAAAGACACACCTGAGAGCAGGCCTGGCTCTGGGTGGCCTGGGGTGGCGGCCTCTGCACTACTTCCTGCTTCTGGTTCCCCAGGGGCAGCCATTACCCTTTCCTGGGGCACAAGAACCACACAGCCAAGAGTCCTCCCCTCCCTTCTGGGAGCTCATTTAATAGGGAGAACACTCCTGAGGGACGGGGCTGGCACAATGGCCTCATTTTTCCAGATGAAGCAGAGGAGGCCCAGCAGATGGGCCTGGCTCCGGACACATGGAGAGTCAGGGGTCAGGTGGGGGCCGGGGACTGGGCCTCATCCCCTCGACCTGGGCCACTTCCTGCTTTCGGTACAGGTAGACAATGCCAGAGATGAAGCCGTCACTGGCAGAAACGCCGGGTACCACCTCGAGCTCGGAGGTGGCCAGCTCCCACTGGTCCACGGGCCATGTCACCAGGCATTCCCACGCCCCAGCCTGCTCCAGCCCGTGCAAGGTGGCCTCCAGTGCCTCCTTATAGCGAAGGTTGGAGGGGTTGGTCCTGGTGGTCAGACACACCAGCCCACCTGGAGAAGGGTGGGGGAAGGGCAGGTGAGCTGGGTGAGGGGCGGGAACCACGGCCCCAGGCCAGTCCCTGCTTGGGAAAGTTGTCCCTTTCCTGCTCACATCTTCAAGGCTGTAAGTTCTTCCAGCTTCATCCCCAGGCCAGCCTTTTCCCACCTCCATGCCTTCACCGCTCCCAGTTCCCTCCCCCAGGAATGCCCTTCTGCTTTGCCTACTTGACGACCTCCTAGGTACCCCTCAAGGCCCAGCTCTAGTGTCCTTTTCCCTGGGAATTCTTGATGGAATCCCCTGGACAGAGGTGGCTCATCCTCATTGTTCACCCAGCCCCTCTGCTAGGGCCCAGAGGCAGCAGCAGTGTCTGGATGTACAGGAAGGAGAGAAGCAGCACATGGGGCTTTGGACTTCTCTGAGCCAATTTGTAGAGAGGAGATGATTACTCTGTTTCAAGGAAGTCCTGTGGGTAAAATGCCTGGCCCAGTCAGATCTGGAATCCAGAGTATGTCCAGTGCTGGCCTCAGACACACTTTGAAGAAGAAGGGGATGACCCAAAGACTGGTATCTGGGAAGGCTTCCTGGAGGAAGGGACAGGGAGAAGCAGGGCATTCCTGGTGGAGGGTCAGGGGGCACAGTAAGAGGAAAGGCTCTCAGGCAGGGGGGCCCATCCCATGGTGGGCAGGGTAGGCAGGGCTCTTGGGGGCCTCATTCCTTGCTGGTTCCTGGGATGGGCATTTCCTGTCCTCCTGAGCCCCACCTCTAACCTTCCTGCTGATTCCAGTGTCAGCCTCCCTTGGCTCACTGAGACCCAAGCCTGCCCAGACCTGCCCAGGCTTAACCACAGTCCCTAATGGGCCCTGGGGACAGAGAGGAAGTGATTTCTCCATGGAGCCCCTCTGACCCCCGGATTTTTTCTGCAGCCAGGCCAGTGCCTCACTGTCCTTGAGCTCTGCCATTCTCCTTTCCACCTTGTGGCTTCACTTAAGCCGGGCCTCCTGGGGACTGCCCTCACTCCTCAGCCCAGCCCCTAGGAATGCCTCTCAGTTCTGGAGCATTGAGCACTCAACAGCCCTCATGGGACCACTGCCACTATGGTCCTGTGCCCTCTGGCCCCTTCCTGGTCCCCAGGGGCTTGGCGAATGAGGCTCAGAGGGCAGGATCTGTAACTTTTCCCCAGAGCAGAGGCAAGCAGAAGGCAAGACATGCAGTAGGAGCACAGAAAACACATACTCGCCTGCATATGTCCTGGCATCTAACGTCTCACCTGAGCTGCCCCATTTCACAGATGAGGAAACTGAGACCAGTGAGGAAAAAGAGACTTGCCTAAGGGCAGTCCGTGAGTTAGTGAGGAAGCAGGAGTTAGATGGCACTGTGCTAAACCCCTGCTATATGCCAGAACTGGAGTAAAGGTTTAAAGACTGTTTCATCCAATTCTCCCTGCAATCCCATGGGGAAGGAATGCGTGCCACTCCTGTTTACAGGCGAGAAAACAGAGGCCAGAGAGGACAGTGGAGTTGTTCTCAGTTGCCCAGTGGATAGGAGGCAAGCTGCCCCCCTGCTTGCCCTGCTTGTCTGCCTGCGTCTGTTGACACAGGCAGCTGAGCCCTGGGCTGGCGGCGGGGACGCTGGGCCATGCTGCCCGACCCTGGGAGGAACCCTGCCCCTGACTGGGCCTGCGGGGTTCTGCAGCCTGCAACTGTGGGGTGGAGAGGAGGCGGTGAGTGGGGGTGGGTGGACAGCCCCTCACCTGGCTTGGTGACTCGCAGGAGCTCGGGCACCGCACTGCAGGGCACCTGGCCGTCACTGAGGGCCCCCACTGTCAGCACTGCGTCGAAGGTCCCTGAGGCAAGGTATGGGGGGTGCGGTGTGCTGTCTTCGGTGTGGCCTCAGCCCACCCTGGGGAGGCAGGAGGTTGACCCCAGTATCTGCAGGACCCAGATTCTGTGGGGATATGGCCTAGCCATAGGATGACATCAGATCATGGGGTGGAGGGCTCAGTGGGTGGGGGAGACTCATGACAACCAAGGGGGGTGCAGGGGAGACTCAGCAGGGTGCAGAGGAGCTGGGCAAGAGAAGGGGGCCTCGGTGATGGTGGGCCTGGTGAGAGGGTAGGCCTTGGGGTGTGGGCAGCAGTACCTTCAGGGCTGGGCAGAGGCTCCTGGCCGAGGGTGCAGAGGCTGAGGTGCTGGTAGAGGCCACGGGCCTGGGCCCGTTCCAGCATCTCTGGGCTTCCATCCACCCCGTGGAGCTGAAGGAAGCCCCGAGCCTGCAGCTGGGGTGGGTACGGGGGCTCAGGTCACAGTTCCCACTCTGCCACTTCCCAGCTTGGACCCCGCACCTCGGGGAGGGCAATGTATTTAGAACCAGTGAGTGTGAGGGGATGGGTAGGCATAGAGTTCTGGGGTCAGAGGAAAGGACATCTGAGGAGGTGGGGGTCCAAGAGGGGGCAGAGAGTTTGGCGAGACCTCACCTCGGCAGCCACCAGGCCGGTGCCACAGGCCACGTCCAGGATCAGGGCAGTGTGCGGTGGGCCCGGAAAGGCTTGGGTGAGGCAGTCCACTGCCAGGCGTGGGGCATGGTACTGCAGGGCAGCCACATCCTGGGGACAGAAGGCTGAGTCTACTACCACCCTGGGCCCCAGGATTTGGGGGACCTCCAGGGTTTGGGGGACCTTCCATGTGGGATGGTTTAGCAGTTGGTCAGGCCAAATTGTATGTGTGTGTTGGGGCCTTGGGCCCTGCTGGGGCTAGAGTGAGAAGACCTGGGTGGAAGGGGCTTTCTGTTGCCAAGGGGGCCCTACTAGGGAGGGGTGTGTGTGTGTGTGCACGCGCGTGCTGTGGGTTCCACCTACAACGAGCCCTCACTGGCACCTCCTCCAGGCAGCCCCTCTGCCTGGGCTGCAGCCTCAGGGTGGCGAGGTCTGGCCCCTGCTCTCTAGGGGCTGCCAACCCAGAGGCGTAGGGCTTGACAGGGGGGCAGAGGAGGGGTCAGTCCGAGAGGGGAAGGACTGCAGGGCTGTCACCCAGTCTCACAGCCGTCCCGGGACGCAGAGAGGAAGACTGAGGCCAGGCGAGAGGAGGGCGGCGGAGGCGAGGTCCCGGTGGGTTACCTGGTCGTAATCCGGGGCCCAGCGGTCATAGTACTGGAGTTTTAGGGCCAGGTCGGTAATGCCGTGCGCCGCCCCGACCCGCGCCCGCACGTCGGGCAGGCTCGCGCGCTCCTCCTGCGCCATCCCCGCCCCGAGGCCCGCCTCCAGGCGCCCGCCCCACAGAGGCCACCACTTCACAGGCGGGGACCCTGCGCACGGAGAGGGACAGCAAGACCGCAGGTGCAAGACCGCGGGGAG
The DNA here is from genome assembly GCA_004027775.1 of Bradypus variegatus. Classification (NCBI taxonomy): domain Eukaryota; kingdom Metazoa; phylum Chordata; class Mammalia; order Pilosa; family Bradypodidae; genus Bradypus; species Bradypus variegatus. Next base: position 16,152 of record PVKY010004734.1, read on the forward strand.
GACGCCGGGAAGGGGCGAGCACGCACGTCCGCGCGGGGGCCGTGGGGGTCGCCGGAGCTCGGGACGGGACCAGCCTCAGCACACAGGCCCCGCCCCCACGTGCCTTCCTCGGTGATTGGCTTCCTGCTAAGAGAAAATCTCCAATGAAAGGAGGCGCTGGCAGCCCGCCTCCCCAATCAGCCAATGAGCTCGGTTCTCGGCCCTGCTCCAACCTAGGAGGGTCCGGAGCTCGGAGGCGTTGTCATGGCGTCGGCTTGGGGGGCTTCTTTGGGTTCTGGCCCCGGCTTCCCCGTCCGACTTCGACTAGCAACACGTCTGTTGTCCTCCCAGTTCCCGACGTCCTCTGTTTCCTAAGAATATGCACTTTTAGGTAGTGGGGATCCTCCGAATTCTTATGATCAAAGACATGGATCTTGAATCAGCTTTCAATTGTCCAACGCTCACCAAGGTCTAGGCAAGCTCTCCAGAACTTTCCGCGATGATGGAAGCCACATGTGGCTATTGAGCACTTGAAATGTGGCTACTGCGACCTAGGAACTGAATGTTTAATTCTATTTCGTTTTAGTGATTTTTGTGAAAGACAAACTGGAGTTTGCAGACTACAGCATTTTGTTCCTGACACCAAAGTTTTGCTGCAGCAAAGGAAGCCAGAAAGGAAGTAGTTTCCTAGGGGACAACGATTCCTGCAATGGCAACGATTTTTATAGACAGAAGAGGGAAGTTATCTTGATTCCTGTTGATTAGACCAGGGTTTGTCCATCTTATAGGGGCAGGTTTCGGGCAGGTGGGTTTTATTTTGTATTGGATCAGATAATGAACTAGGGGCTTGGTTGGCTGTCTGGGTCAGCTGTCCTGGCTGGGATTTCAAATTTCAAAAGATAAAGAGAAAACTTGAGGGCACGTTTTTTGGGGGGTGGGGGTGGGGGTGGCATGTCTCTGAGTGGTCACCAGGACCTTCTCTCTACAGTTTTGTCAATTTAAATGGCTGTACCATATTGGACAGTGCAAGGAGCTTTGCCACTCAAAGTATTGTCTGCATATTTGCAGCGTCATCAGCTTGGGTTGCTCCAGGGGACGCCTTTAGGGGAACTTGCTAGAAATGCAAATTCCCTGCCCCCGACCGGATTGCTGGGGCTGGGGCCCAGAAATCTGTGTTTTAACAAAGTCTCTGGGTGATTTCTATGCAGCTAGTTTGAGAAGTACTGGCCTAGAGGACCTGGGTAGGATATCAAGGTTTCAGCAGACAGTTTAGGAGGCAATCTTGCAGCTGTACAGGTGGGAGGGGATGGTAGCACGAATTTGGGTAGGGTTCATGGCACTGGAAGGAGTGGATGGGATTCCAGAGATATTTAGGAGGTAGAAGTGACAGAGCTTTGATGATTGGTAGAGCGTGTGGGATGGGGAACCAACATGTCAGGAGTGAAAGCCAGGTTTCTGGCTTTCACCTTTGGGTTGATGGTGGTGCCATTTGCAGCGGGGGGAGTTCAGGAGGTGGAGAAGCCTTGGGGTGGGGGGGGTTTTAGGATGGAAGAAGATGTGAACAGTTTGGAGCATGTTGGGCTTGAGGTATCTGTGCTGTGTCAGGTGGCGACGTTTGGAGGCTGTTTGATGCCAGAATCTTGGGCTCCAGAGAAAGCAGGGACTGGAGACAGATTCAGGGTCAATATAGTTGGTGGTGGTTGAGGCAAGCTGCTAAAGGTGAGACTGTGCAGGGTGAGAAGAGGGGGAGAAGGGAAGAAGGCTCAGGATCCAGCTTGAGGACCCCAGGACTTCAGGGCAGGTAGAGGAAGGGAGTAGCTGCGGGTGGCTCGGTTGGAGAAAACCCGGAGGAAGTTAGGAAGGAAGCTACTAACAGGGAATGTTGCAGAAAGTCAGGGGATAGCCAAGAATGTCCAGTGTGGCTGAGAGGTGGTATAAAGTCAGGGTTAAGAAGTGTGTACTGGGTCTGGGGACATGGGCTCTTTGGTGGCTGAGCTAGACCAAAGAGCCAGTGCACACCAGTTGCCGAGTTTGCCTTTTCTTCCTGAGCTGGCTGACCCATCCCCGTCTCCTGTGCCTGTAGCCTTGGTAGCCTTCTGGCCAGTGAACTGTGGATGGAAGTGAGTGTTCCATTTCCAGGCTTGGACTCTTAAAACCTATATGATCTCCTATGGAGAGGGCTCCAAGTGGAGTAACTACACCAGAGGAGTGTAGAGTTACAAGATGAAAGTGCGTGAGACCCTAAATGAATGTGTGGGGCAGTGTCTTTCCCCCACCCCACTATTGTCCTGTAACGAACAAGAAATAAAAGCTATCAATATTTTAAGAGATTTCAGGATTTGTTTGTTACACTCACCAGCATCACTTACTTCAATACAGTGTCCTTGACAAGAGCGGTTTGGGGGAAGTGGAGGTGGTGGGGGAAACTCAGATCTCAGGGGTCACCAGCCAAGAGCCAAAGGCAAATCAGTCTTACTCTGAAAGTTGTACAGGGAACCACTTGCCTGTCAAGTGTTTGGCTGTAAATAACAGAACGCCTGCAGAGCGGTGGCTAACG
>PVKY010004735.1:0-18693 GCA_004027775.1 Bradypus variegatus
CCCGTTTGTGTCTGTGTGTCTCACAGCCTGGTGTTGGCGACCGTGCTGATGGGCCCATGGAAGCCTCCCAGTTAGGGTGTCACCATCAGGAACTCTTAGGCTCCAGTTGAGCTCTTAGTCAAGAAAATAATGAATAGACAGATAGGTGACCTGGATTTGGAGTGAGTGGCCCAGTCCTGCCACTAGCTCTGCATGGGCATGTCACTTTTTCTCTTGGGCCTCATTGTCCTCATCTGACAAAGTGACAGGTTGGACTTGACATTTCTAAGATGGCTTTTAACCTTGGAGCTCTGTAACTACATGTGAGCAGAACTGCAGACCCAATCAGATCAAGATTTACTAAATTGAAGTTGTTTGATAATAGGTAGAGAGAGAAAGGAGGGAAATTCATTTGAAAAACACTAGATACACAGGCCACACTTTTCTAGAAAATAAATCATGCCCCCCTTCCTTCTTTTTCCCATTCCCCCTGTTTTTCAGCACAGTTGATAAAAGCTTATTCACATGCTGGGAAAATAGCACACCTTTGGGGAGATAAACAAGCAGACTCAGTTTGCTTTGTAAGCCCCCCAGCATGCTACTCGGATTAAAAAGGAAAAGTCCTGGGTAACAAGAAACGCCAGGCAAGGACTCTGGATCCTGGGAAACTTGAGTGGCCAGAGTTAGCATGTTGGACCCTAATTTTATTTGCAGGCCAGGCTTGAATTTTCCACTTTTCGGGCTTGTTCACATCCCCCCAGCCAGCAATCTCACACCTCTGTTAACCAGAGACAGCTCAGGTCTTCAACAGGAAGGGGCTCAGCAGGAAGGCCGAGGCCCCTGCCTGGCCCACCTCCTCAGAGGGCAGGCTCCTACCTCTTTGGAGGGCTTGAGGGGTATCTACTGAGGCCTCTGCCACCCCCACGACCTCGTGAGCCATGCTGGCCTGAGGGAGCTGGAGGCTGAGCGCCGTTATGGGCAGGGGTGGATCGGGAAGCTCCGTGTGGCTGGAATAGAGGGCACTTGTGTGTTAGCCCTGCTCCTGTCATCATCCACTTAGTGTCCCTGTGCTGTCAAGGTCTGGCCCTCCCGGGAGGCTGGGCTGCCACAAGCTGAGGTTGGGCCTGGGGTACCGTGCTGCCCCCCAGGCCCCTGAGGAGACCCACCTTGGACAGCAAGGTTTGGGTCATTTGGGTCAGTAGTTGGGTGTTGGAGAACCTGAGGCCCACTGGGAAACTGAGAAAGGCAGGCGTAGCTAGAGGCTGAATGTCACCAGCTGTGCAGGGCAGGACGTGAGATGCAGGGTTGCTGCTTAAGCTGATACGGCTTCTCACACGTGGCACTTGTTGTACAGGAGTGGTCAGCAGATCTGAACCGAACTCTCAGCCGGAGAGAGAAGAAGAAGGCTGCTGACGGCGTCACTCTGACGGGCATCAGCCAAACAGGCGACCAGGGTTTGCAGCACAAGCACAGCAGGTGGGCACCCTGTGCAGCCCCGTCCCAGAGGGGCAGCTTGGGAGGCGCACATGGCACTGCGGTTCCCTGGGTCACCTGCATGGGCCCAGTCACCCCCAGGTTGGATACCAGGGGAAATTCCTCTGTAGGACCTCGCAGGGAGCCCCATGGCCATCTTTCCAGGCACTCCCTGGGGACCTGAGCTCTGCTGGGCCGTGGCTCTAGGCTGTCTCTGGAGAGGATCATCTTTGCACTTGGGTGCCAAACCTGTGGAGAGAGTCAGAAAGGGAGCCCATGCCATGCACGGGCTTCGGGCCCTAAGTGAGGGGAGGCTGATGTCAGGTGTTGGTCACTGCCTGTCCCCAGTGGTGGTGACAGTGGCTGCCCTACACCAGACGCCGGCAGGTACAGGTGTGCCATTGTTAGCTTCCTCATGCGGGTTCAGGGGCCCCGGCAAGGTCAGTGTTGACCTCCCCAGGCCATACCCAAGCCTGAATTGATGAAGGTGGGAGGAGGGGCATGACGTGGGAGGATTGTCAAATGTCCCTTTTTTCAAGAGGCCTCCTTGCTGAGAGTGTTGCTTGTTTCTGACTTTATTATTTGATGAAAATGGTAGATAGAAGAGGTGGCACCGAGGTCATGAGAACCTCCTGGAAAGTCTGTGTTGGGCGAGGCCTTGCCCAGGACTTGCCCTGGCCTCAGAGTTCAAGTGGTCGGGTGGTATTACCCTCCCCAGAGCTTCCTGGAAGCCACAGCTGCCCACAGGCCCAGGCCCAGGGGCCACGCATGTTTCTTGGGGAGAATCAGCCCAAGATCCTGCAGCTTTCCTGTAGCCACGGGGCCTGAAGCCCCCGACCAGGATCTTGGGGCAGACCTGACTGCTTGTGGTTTGCTGCCGGGCTCCGTTAAGCAACTAGGGCAGTAAGGACCCACCCCAGGCCTCAGGCCCGGGGCTCCAGGCTAACCACACTGCTGCAGCAGTTCAGCTGCCAGCATCAAAGTCTGCTGGAGAAGGGTGCCAAGGCAGGAGGGGGGCTGGGTGGGCTCAATCACGGTCTGGACATAGCAGCCGGCAGGCTCGGATCCAGCGGCCTGCGGCGTTTCATCACTTACCTCCGCCCGGCTCTGGGGTGCTGGACGCTCAAACTGAGCCATTGGCCCAGTGCTTGGCGAGCCCACTCGTGCCACCCTGGACCTGGGGGGTGGCAGTGGCGCTAGCAGGAGAGGCCTGTCCCTTTCCTTCGGCCCTCTGGTTCCGGTCTCCACACAGCACTTAGCACCTGCAGTCGTTGTCCATCTCCCTCTCCCCCTCAGGTGTCAGCCCTTGGCCAGAGCCTGCGTCAGTTTTCTCTTGGGCCCCACTCAGGGCCAGGGTGATATATTTGTGCAAATAGATTTTCTTTCTCTGGAGCACCAAAGGGGTCCTCTTTTCTTCCTAGAAAGGGCTGCTCAGCAGGCTTTGGTCCAGATTTTGGAAGCTGCAGCCCCAGGAAGACCAGGGAAATTGGCTGCTGAAACTTTGGGAGCCAAAAAGGAAGCTGCACTGAGCTGTGGGGTCTGGAGAGCCCCAGGGGCCACCCTCCTGCTCTTCCGCAGGATCTGAGCTTCCAGATGGTCACCCTTGGGTCACCCCCCACAGGGCGAGCCCATGACAGAGGGGACGAGGGTTGGGTTGGGGAGCATCGTGGAGAGCCTCCCAGCCTGGAAATCTTTTGTGCTCCAGCATCACCCATCACCCCCTGGCCCAAGGCTCCTGTTCCGGAGAGACTGCCTCCAGATGCAAGGAAGGAAAAGGGCTGAGGCTGGAAGCGTATTCTATAGCCAAGTGTTGGCTAGTGAGCTGCTGAAATCACCCTTCTATTCAGGCATCGGCCTCCAGTCTGATGAGGGGCTGGTTTCTTCCTTCAGGTCTTGGCACTGTGGTCCCGCAGCTGGGGTCCCCTGAAAGCTCTCTCTCTCCCCATTAGCAGCCTTAGTATCCCGAGCAACCCCGCGCAGTCAGTGCAGTCCCAGACCAGCTACAACCCCTTCGAGGACGAGGACGACACGGGGAGCACCGTCAGTGAGAAGGAGGACATTAAGGCCAAAAAGTTGGTGAACAGACATTTTCCTCTGGTTTCCACCTCACACTCTCTCTCTCTCCCTCTCTCTCTGTCCAGGGGTCTCTCTCAGGGTCTCACCCCCTCAGCTCTCCAGGCAATGCATGAGGCCCGGCAAAAGGTGGGCACTGCTGCCCATTTCCTGGCCCAGCTGCCACCTTGGGGGCAGCCTCTCTGGCTTCTCCGTCTTCTTGGGGAGGGGCACCAGCTAACAAACTTTGGTTGTGTTTCTGTGTCCTCCATGTAACCTCTATCAAGGCCGAGCCCTGGCACCAGTCCCCCAGGAAGGTAGACTGGTGGTCTGTGCCAGGCCGTCCCTGAAGGGCGCTGGCGTGGGCGGCATCTCCAGCCGGCCTGTCCCTGTGTGTTGGGGCCTCAGGGCAAACGTGATTGTGGCCAGATGCTTGCCAGGGCTCAGCCCACCCCCACCCCCGCAGGGACCCTGACCAGGGCCGTCAGGGAGAAGGAGTCCGGCTCCACGGAGGAGGCCCCGGCCCCGGCGTCCGGCCCGGTGCTCGCCCTTGCTGAGGGAGCCTGTGTCACCTGCTTCTTTGCAGCGTGAGCAGCTACGAGAAGACCCAGAGCTACCCTACCGACTGGTCAGATGATGAATCTAACAACCCATTCTCCTCCACGGATGCCAACGGGGACTCAAATCCGTTTGACGAGGATACCACCTCGGGGACGGAAGTGCGGGTCCGGGCCCTTTACGACTACGAAGGGCAGGAGCATGACGAGCTGAGCTTCAAGGCGGGTAGGTGGGCTCCCCAGCCGGCCCCGGGGTGCCTGCCTCCGATGGGGGGGGTCTCAGATTTTGTTTCTACAGTTGCTGTTAGTTTAATTTGTGAGTCTTTTCTGCCCAAATTTCAAAAGTAGCATATGCTCAGTGCCAAAACAGAGCACAGTGAGGTGGCCTGGGTGACTTTGTTGTGAAAAGACGCAACTTGACATCCTGTTTGCTGGGACTACCCCGGCTTCCGCATATGCTCTCTGGAAGCAGCCAGCCCCCCCTGCGGGGCCCCTGAGGCAAGCAAGTCTCCAGAGGTGCCCAGATGGCAGAGGAGTCCTGGGCACAGCCGTGGCCTTGCCCCAATCCCAGCGTAGCACTCAGCTAGGCGGCGACATTTCCTCTGCACGTCCACACTGCCACCCACATGCTGCCGGCCCCCACACCCAGGGTGTCAGAGGACAGCCCTCATCCGGAGCATGTGTGCGCCACGGGCTCAGCTTCTCGACAGGTTTTTTGTTTGTTTGTGATGCTGTTTGCAACGAACCAAAATGGGCTGCAGCCCGGTTTGCAGAGCACCTCCTCAGAACCTGTCAGAGGAGCCTGAGTGGACCAGAGCCAAAGCAGACCAAGGCACCCAAATCCCTTCCTGTCACCCCCACCCCCTCTTCTGCAGCCACCTTTCCAGGGAGTGGGGAGGGAGGCAGGGCTGAAGGGTGCCCTCCCTTTAGCTGCACCCAGGAAAGACTGCTGTCTGTTCTCCCCCTCCCCGCAGCCCTGCTGGTGCTGGGAAGCCCATGGGGGCTGTGTGCAGAAGCCCCGCCCCCACTCAGCCTTCAGCTTCCTTCCCGTAGCTGTCAGCACTGCTGGCAGCTCTCCCCAGACACTCACCCCCAGGGATGGTCAGGGGACCTGGTGTCCCCTGGCCAGTTGCAAAAAATTTTTGTGTCTTTAAACCATCTTTGTCCAATTTTCTGATAACTTTGGTTGGGGTTATTCCCCAACCCCCACTTTGTTTTAATTTCAAATACTTTTTCAGTCTTGGCTATTGGATTTGATGGTAATTTCTAGATTTACAGTGTTTCTTCCATTTACAAGTGAATTGTCAAGAGCAAACTGATAGAAATCAGTGTTTCTAATCACCAGTTCACATTTTTACAGCGTGGAGGTTTCTCTGTCAGTTTTCTGTTTTCTATGTTATTTTACTATATCAACACTTAAAGTGAATTCTCAGCTAGTGCTGTTTATTTTTTTAATGCAATTTTATTGAAATATATTCACATAACATTTAATCATCCGAAGTGTACAATCAGTTGTTCACAGTATTGTCATATAGTTGTGCATTCATCACCACAACCAATCCTTAAACATTTTAATTACTCCAAAAAATAAAAAAAATTAAAATAAAAAAGAACATCCAAAATATCCCATTCCCTCCTCCCCCCATTGTTCATTTACTTTTTTTAAAATAGTTTTATTGAGATATATTCACACACCCTACAGTCAACCACAGTGTACAATCAGTTAGTTACCCACAGCACCATCACACAGCTGTGCGTTCATCACCAGAATCAATTTTTGAACCTTTTCCTTATTCTAAAATAAAAATAAAAGCAAAAAAGAATACCCAAAACTTTCATCCCCTCCATCCCACCCTATTCTTCATCTAATTTTTGTTCCCATTTTTCCACTCATCTGTCCATATACTGGATAAAGGGAGTGTGAGCCACAAGGTTTTCACAGTCACACAGTCACACTGTGCAAGCTACATAGTTACACAGTCATCCTTAAGGATCAAGGCCGCCGGTCCTCAGCAGTTTCAGGTACTTTCCTCTAGCCATTCCAATACACTGAAAACTAAAAAGTGATATCTGTATAGCACACAAGAATACCTTTCTGAATGACCTCTTGACTCCATTTAAAATCTCCCAGCCACTAGAACTCCATTTTGTTTCATCTCTTTTCCCTCTTTTGGTCAAGAAGACCCTCTCAATCCCACAGTGCTGGGTCAGGCTCATCCCCAGGGGTCATTTCTTGCATTGCCAGGGGGATTTACTCCCCTGGGTGTCATGACCCACATAGGGGGAGGGCAGTGAGTTCACCTGAGGTGGCTTAGCTAGAGAGAGAGGCCACATTTGAGCAACAAAGAGGTACTGTGGGGGAGACTCTCAGGCACGGTTATAAGTAGGCTTAGCCTCTCCTTTGCAGTAACAAGCTTTATAAGGGCAAGCCCCAAGAACAAGGGCTCGGCCTACCAAACTGGCAGTCCTCAGTGTTTTCAAGAAAATCAGTGCTGCTTATTTTAAATCACTAGTAGCACACCTGCGACTTTCCACTTGTCTGCTCTTGGGTGCTCGAGGAGCCCTCCTTGATGGAATTTGCTCCACATCGGTGCCTCCAGTGGTCAGTGCCTCACATAAACCTCTGAGCCTCTGCGCAGGTGCAGGGGCTCCTGGAGCTCCATGCAAGCGGAACGGCCTGCAAGGATAGCTGCTAGACATGCCAGTTGTCCTTATCGGCACTGCCAGGGCTCTGCAGCGCAAGAAGGGATGGGAGGAGATGGAGGCTTATTGTTCCCCCTGTGGCCTCCACATTTGCTCCTGATGTGTCTTAAGTCAGATTTGCATGAGGACCGGGAGTGAGGTCCTGGCATCCATCCAGCGTGGCACAGCAGTGGGAAGAACAGCTGTCTCTGACGTGGGAGTGATGCCGGCCACTGTCTCCAAGGGCTTGCCCCGGGGTCCTTCCGTGGATGACTGCCCCCTCTCACAGCGTCCCCCATGACAGAGGGGGCCAAGCATCTGTCCAGGGCTCCAAGCCAGGGAGTGGCAGCTCTGGGATTTGAGTCCAGACAGTCCCAGGAGAACCAGCAGCCCCAGGCACTGGCCCTGCAGGCACCTTGGCCAGTATTGCTGCCACACAGAATAGAAAATGTCAGGGCTCCATTGCTAAAGAAGGTATAATTGCATGGAAAAGAGTCGGAACTAATTCTGAAAAATGGACCAAAATGCCAAAGAGAAATACAAGGCTGCAAACTTTACAAAAAAGAAAAAACAGCCCCTGGGGCTATCCGTTTTTCACCAATTACTTGTTCCTGTGCAGGTCTGAGCCATCCCGTTCTCTACAGCTTTATGGGCAGTCACCAGGGCAGACGCACACGGTCACTTGTGGGTACTAGGCTGCAGAGCTGCTGTCACGGGCAAGCACTCACCGGGGACCCTCCCCCGGGCCACTGCCCCATCATCGCTCCAGTCACACCTTCGCCTTGTTCCCTCGTCTCCTTGAGGGGCCGGGGCTCCATCTCTCCCCGTCTCGTCTCTGTGTCTCCTCTCTGGCACAGGGCGGGGCCCACGGGAGCGCTTCCTTTACATAGAACAAACAACGGAAAACTGAGTAGGGACGATTCAGCAGAGAGAAATCAATGATGCAGGGGGGAGAGGCCATAGCTGCAGGCACAGTGCCCAAGCAGAAGGGGTCCGTCTTAGGAGCACAGACATTTCATTTATTGGTTCATCCACGGTAATGGATTATGGGCAAGATGCGGGCAGGCTGGTAGATTTGGTGGTGGAAAGATTAAGAACTTGTCCTTTAATTGTGTCTATTTTCTCAATGAAATAAGTTAGGCCATTGCAGATGCTGGGGGAAAAACATTTTTTTACTAAGAGCATTATATTGGTTTACTTTATCAATATGATAATCAAAAACTCATTTTTAACTACTTGGAAGTTTTTGAAATGTGTATATAATTATTTACCTGTCTTCAAGAGCAGTCCCCTCTGCCTGCAGAAGTCGTCACCATTGAAGGGGACATCCAGGTGGGAGAGCACATTTTCTGAGTCCCCCCACTCTTGCGAGGGTCCCTCCTTACTGCCTGAGACTCTGCCAATGGAAGAAACCTTTTCCAAAATCTTTCATCTTTAGAAATAAAAACAGTGCACAACCAGTTTGTGTTTTCCAATTGCTGAGACCACACCAAGCAAAAGCGCCATGGGAAGATTCCAGAATGATGCCAACAGCCTCCATCTTGGGGTGTCGGGAGGGCTGGTCCTCTTTGCAGGGGAGAGAATGACAGAGATGACAGACAGACAGACAGACGTGGTCCCTGCCCCTCCCGCAGCGTCTGAGCTGGCTGAGGAAGACATAAAGCTCACCCGACCGGTGCTGGGAGAGATCCAAGAAGAGCTGGTGGGCTGGTGCCGCTGAGGGAGGGCAGCAGGGGCGGGGCGGGGGCTGTGGGAAAGTGGCCAGGGACCCAGGGGCATTGGGCTGGACAGAGGCTGCAGTGCTGAATCCTGCAGCTCCCGTGGGAGCCATTATGGCAACAGAACCACGGTCTTCAGGGTCACGGGAGCTATATATTGGTCTTCAGATCCCTCAGCGGCCCCTCTGGTGCCAGCTTAAAATGCAACTTAATAGAGAAATAACCCAGCCCTTGCCCACCCCATCCCCAGGAGAATGCCCGCCGCTCCCACCCCAGTCAGCCAGCCTCTGGGCCCAGAAACTGGTTCCTGGGCTTGTGTGAGAGTGAGGGCCATGTCCTGTGCCAGGCGGGCAGTGTAGTGCCCACCTGCTCACCAGCCCACTCCCTCTTTGTCTTGCAGGGGATGAGCTGACCAAGATAGAGGACGAGGATGAGCAGGGCTGGTGCAAGGGGCGCTTGGACAATGGACAGGTTGGCCTCTACCCAGCGAATTACGTCGAGGCCATCCAGTGACCGGGAGCAGTGGGCAGGCTGGCAGAGCATGGCAGCAGCCGCCCGGAGCTCCGTTAGCTGTCAGCCTGGGCAGCCGCTCCAGCCGGCCGCATGGGGCGTCCACTCCTTTTCCTGCAAAAGATGATGGTTCCGTTGTTCTTGGCTTCATGGTGTCCCTTGAAGGCAGGACGAGCTGGTCATTTCACCTGGGACTCACCATCCTTTCCACTTGCAGACAGAGAGATCTGAGCACAGGCAGATGCAGCACAGCAGAGGAAAGGCTGGGCCACCCCCGCCGCCCCGGCCGCCGTGAGCTCGCCATGGATTTGTACATTCTCAACCTTGTCTTTCCTTCTCTCCTCCCAGTCAATGGTGGGTTACACTGATTTTGGTTCTGTTTGTTCACTTTCTCTAAGAGTCCGTCCCATCACCTGCAACTTAAATGAACAAACTTACATGCCATTTCCTGAGTGAAGTTTTTTAATTTAAAGGCTGTGTAAAGTTATACTTTTTTTATATACCCATTCTTCCATTCATTTATACTTAAATTATGGCATAGGTGGATGTACGCCGGTCTTAACGAAGTGATATCTATTTCCATGTTGTACTGTCAATCACTCATGCCCCCACATGGGCTAATCTGCGAGAAACCTAGCTCGTTTCTGTCGATGATGTTTGAGGCAAGAGATCTTAGTAAAGAAGGGAACCCATTACGGTTGGGTTTCTATTGTGAATGTGCTTTATGCGTTTGGGGCATTTGGATGTGAGTTTCAGAAATAATCTTAGGTAATACTTGTAAAGGTCGCCATATATAAAAACTATTTTCACTCTATTTTTGCTTAAAACTTTATTCTTTTGCAAACTAACAATTTTATCAGTGATTTAGAAGATTAAAAAGACTAACTTTTCAAGCAAATGCATCTGTAAAATAAATTAAGATGCTTTATATTAGACTGTCATGTCTTTTGGTGTATATCTGTATATATTATTTGATATTCAGAGAATCTAAAGAGCTTGTCTACTGTTTTAACGAGATGTAACGACTTTTGACAGTGGGTTTAATTTGGTAACTGCTAGAAGCAGGCTAGAAGCAGCTGAGAAGTCTGGCTGGTTCCTCAGAGACTGCTGTAGTGAAATCATGCCCTCACTGGCCAGCTCGGGGTCCAATTTTTAACTAGCCTTAGTCCTTTCCGTAGCAGAACACTGTAAAAACTTCCATGTCTTTGCAGCAGTTGCAAATTTCACAGTCATATGTATTTGTGAGCAAACAAAAGCTGGGTCTCGTTTATAGCACAAGGGCCTCTTCAGGGGAGCAGAGGGGCTGGGGCAGGAGGCTACTGCAGCCCACCGCGGGGGCGGGGCAGGGAACCTTTATTTTGTGTAACTCAGATACTGGTGAAATTGCCACCGCCATGCCAAGCTATGCATTTCCTCACCGTTTCTGGTGAGCTCCAGGTCTTGCTTGAAAAGTGAATGTGTGTACATGTTTGTCATGAAAACTTACCAGCAGAAATCCTCATTCCTATGCTACAGATCTACCAAAAATTGTCAAGTCTTTTAAGTTTAGGAGTTTCTTTAAACATATAGTATTCTAAAAAATCAATAAACAGTTGATCTCGTGAGTATCAGTGTCTCTTTGCCATGTGTGTGCTGCCCCCATCATGTCAGTCCTGGGGGTGCATGTCCTGGTGGGGTCCATGTCTTCATCGATGTTTCCTACTTTGCTGGGTGAGACACAGGGCATGGGACACCTGCCCAAGGGGCTGTGGGGTAGGGGCTGGAGGCACGTCTCCCTGAAGCCAGCGACTGCAGACTTCCCTGTGGGCAGCAGGCACGTCCCTCCCCTCCCCAGGACCAAGCAGCCAGACCAGAGAGGGGACCCCTCACCACCCTTAGCCCCCCTGGGAGCAGTTTCCTGGGCCCCTGCCGTGTGTTAGGCCCTGGGCCTTGCGCTTCCCTTACATAATCTCCACACAGCCCTGGAGGAGAGGGGCGAGTCTCCCCATTTTACAGGGGTGTGAGGACTGCAGTGGCCACACTTTCACTTGTCTCATTCACCAGTCCCTGGGAAAGGCTGCCTAGAAAAGTGCCCCATCTGGGGGTGGGGCCCCCACGAAGGATCCATAAGGAGCGAGGCGGGCACCCGCCCCTGCTCAGGAGTGGCAGAGGCTGGGTCTTCGTCGTGGGCATGTTGTCTGCCACACTGCTGGTGATGGGCGCTGCGCGGGATGCCCGCTGGAAGGCCGGCCCTGGGCTGCGGCGGAGTCACGTGGGATGGGGAGGAAGGGCAGCAGACGCAGTTCAGACTGTGGTGGAGGCCGGGCCCGGGCTGTGCTGGGCCTGCAGGGCCCTCAGCACGGTGCAGCAGGCAGCTGTTACTACCCCGTTTGCCGAAAAAGGAACAAAGTGGGGAAACGGCAACTTGCCGAGGTCCGACGAGCAGAGTGGCAATTCACGCCTGGTGCAGGGATCCCCGAGAGCAGGCAGCGCAGAGGTGGCATGAGGCAGCTGGACCCTCGCCGTGGCCTCCAGCGTGCCAGGCCCCTCCCCGCCACCCCTCATTCAACCCTCCCGGGGTCCCTCACATTGCCCCTCTCCAAGCCCCCCTGCTAATGCCCAGAGAACAAGCAGGGGGGGCTGAGGGACCCCAGCATGGATTTGGCTCTGCCGCAGCGTGTGCTAAATGCTGGGCCTGCAGAGGCCTCTGGAGGTCCCCGCAGGAGGTGGGTGTGTGGGTGTCAGGACCAGCCTCCGCTCTGGGCTTTGCTGCAGGGGCTGGAGCCACCTAAACGCGGGAGGGGCCATGCCACAGCCTGTGGCAAGGGGGGCCAGGAATGGGGGAGGTGGGGAAGGACCCCTGCAGTTTTGGGGGTTAACTGAGGCCAGGCAGGTGGTTGGGGAGCCCAGCAAGGCTGGCCCTTGAGCCCTCCTGGCAGGGACTCCCCCTCTGTCTTGAGCACCTACTGTGGGCAGGACCCTCAGGAGCCAGGGCAAACGGGGAAGGCTCCGGTGGGCTCTGAGGCCAGGAAGGGACCCCGTGGGGGGGCGGGGAGCGAGGGCCTCCAGGGTGTGTTCTCAGGTGGGTTCCCGAGAGCGCTGCCTACAAGTCAGAATATCAGGCTGCATAAGGGCCTCCTAACCCGGGACCCAGGGCCCTAAGGGGCGGATAATGCCCTTAGGCTGCCCCCCGACAAACACACTTCCAGCCGGGGGGAGGCCTGGGGTGGGGGACCATCGACCCGAAGAACCGAGGTCCAAGCAAGTGCCGGCACCCCTCTGCGCCCCGTTTCTGGCGGAGGGGCCGGGTCAGCTCCTGTTGCTCCCCTTCTTTTTCACTGCCCGCGCTGTCTCTGGGTTGGCGGGCGCCCCGCAGGCGGTGGGGAGCCGCGGGAGCCCCGCCCCTTCTTCCCCTCCCCCTCCGTCAAGGGCCAGTGCCCCACCCCCAGCGACCTGCGGCGACGCCCCCCGCCCCCCGGCACTGGGAAGTCCCCGCGCGCCCGCCCCTCCCGGGCCGGAGCCAGCCGAGCGAGCCGCGGCCCGAATGCAGGCGGCTCGCGGCGCCCCCCAGTGGACGCACCCAAGCGGAGCCGGACCTGGAGCACCCGGGCCAGGCGCGGCCCCCGGCACCGCCGAGCACAGCGTGGGAGACTCGGGGCAGCGTCTCAGGCCGCCGTTCCCACCAGCCCGGGGCTTGCGATTTATCGGCCACACGCGGACCCTGCAACGAGCCCCAGAAACCTCTACCACCGTGTATGAGCACCATTTTACAGGTGAGGAACTGGAGCCCAGAGAGGCTGAGTAACTTGCTTCCACCCACACAGCAAGTCAGGGGCAAAGCTGGGATTTGAACTCGGGTGCGCTGGACTCCAGACAGCGAGTGCCTACTGAGAACCAACTAAGTGATATGTTCTTGCACCCAGCAAACACTGCCTCACTTCAGCTCGGGGCACAGACCAATCGGCCACAGTGGCTGGAAGGGTGGGGACAGCACGGACAAAGAGATCCCAGAGAGTCAGGGTCAGGGTGACATCCATCCCGGACCACTCCCACAATGCTTCCCAGGCAAGGGGCAGGGAAGGTGGTTAGATAGTGGCTGGGTGGCAGAGGGAGAGGTATCCACGGGGGCGAGGGGGCATCACCAGTGAGCGGCAGATCCTTTCATCTCGTCTTCCCTTTCTCAATCCTAGAGATCCTGGCTGGAAAAGTGCTGATAAAATGCACAGATAGGTGGTCGTCTCTATCCCAAACAGCCTCCCAACCCAAAGCTGGTAATTTCCAAGGTATGCCGGCCCCAGGTGGAGACCCCAAAGCCCCCGTCCCATGGCTAGGCATGAACGCCTCGTCCACACCACGTGACACTATCCATACGGAGGCCAAATTTGCTACACCAAGATCTGATAAAGGATTTTTTCTTCTCTGAAACGCAATGACAACAACCTTTCTTACAAAGGCATAAAAAGAAAAGGACATGTAGAGGCAGCGTGACTCAGTGGTTGAGAGCCCAGCTGTGGGATCGTAGTCTCTGCATTCAAACTGGGCTCCACCTGTGACTTGACTATGTGACCCCAAGTAAGTTACTTTAGTTCTCTAAGCCTCAGTTTCCTCATCTACAAAACGGGGATACGAGCAGTAAATGTTTGTGTCTTGCTTCCTTGGTGCCAGGCCCTGCTCTGAGCTCTTTTAATCCTCACAGCCACCCCATGAACCCTGTAATAGTATTATCCCCATCCTTAGAGGCGAGGAAACTGAGGCACAGAGAGGTTAGGTAAGTTGCTCAAGGTGCAACAGCTAATGCACAGCAGAGCGGGGGTTCAGCCCCAGGCAGTGCAGTCTGGGCACCAGGCTCAGAGGGTGAAGATGGTGGCACTGCCCTTGGCCTGGTGCCTCACCCAGTTGGCACTCCTGAAATGACACCTACCATGGCCGGACTTGCACCAAGTAGGGAACCCACTTGAAAGGCCCCCCTGCTGTTCTCACAGCCAGTAATGCCTGTCTCCCCCACCTCCTCAGGGTGGGGGCTGACCCGTCATCCTCTCTCTAGCCTCAGTGCTTGTGGAACAAACCAGAAAGGCAAAAACGAAACAAAATTAGGACTATCGTATGAAATACAGATTTTTAGGTCTCTACAAATTCTTTGGGGAAAGAGCTAGGGAATGAACAAATGAACGAATGGCTGAATGAAAGAGTGAACTAAATAAATAACGTCACTCTCTCTAAGGTTACTTAACACTGACTGCCAGTGGGGCAAAACTCAGATGTGAGAAGGATAGATCCAGTGTGGCGGCCGTCGCCGATGGCCGCGGGAACCTGGTGTGCCCTGGGCAAGGTGGACTTAAATGACCCCAAACTCAACGGTATCTTGGTGACCAGGGCAAAACTGACTGCATGTGAGCTGTCAGCAGCTCTTCAGCCACTTCTGGTCCTGACGGCCAGGCTGCTCCTACCCCTTATAGTATTTTCAGTTAACAATGTTAATTATTTTTAGATGACAATTTGGAAATTAAATAAAAATATTCGGAGAAATATGAATGTCATCTACCCTCCCAGCATCCAGAGATGGCATTGCTAACCTGAGGTGTATTTTTTCTAATCTATTTTTTATACATACACATGTGCCTGTGTCGTCTTCTTCTTGTCATTGAAATCGTCAGTGTGTGCGTGTTTTACAAACAGGGTCAAGGTGTGAATGTGGTTTGGTCTCTTGCTTCATATTCTTAACATTTTAACATGAGCACTTCCTCATGCCAATATGCTTAAAAGTTTAATGACTGCATAAAATTCCATGTGTCACAAATCCCAAATTCTTGAGAATTTGGTTTGTTTCTTTTTTCATTTTTTAATTAAGGTATAAGTTACATGCAGTAAAATGCACCCCTTTTAGTTACTGTTCTGCAAGTTTTGACAAATGTATATAGTCAGGTAATCACCACCTCAATAAAGACACCAAACTTCCATCACCCCTCAAATTTCCCCCTGCTCCTTTGTAGTCAACCCCTCCCCTCACCCCCAACCCTGGAAACCACTGATCTACTTTCTGTTCCTACAGATGTGGCTTGTCCAGAATATTATACTTATGGAATCTTCCACATCTAGCTTTTCGAGACTGTCTCCTCTCACTTAGTATAATCCATTTGAGATTCGGCTATGTGATTTCATGTATCAGTTGTTCCTGCTTATTGCTGAGTAGTTTCCAATGAATGAACATACTATACTTTGTTTATCCAGTTGAAGGATGTTTGCGTTGTTTCCAGTTTTGGGCGACTACAAATAAAGCTGAATAAACATTCAAGTACAGATTTTTGCTTCATTTTCTGATTGTTTTTGCTATATTTACAAATATTATGGTAATGAAGTCATTCCAAGCCACTTACCCCATTGAAGTAGGTAATGGCATCAGCTTCAGTTTCTATTTTGTTTAAATCAATCAGTAAAATACTTATTTAAATCCTTAGCCTTTTAGAGTGGGGCGTTTGTGAACCTCCAGATGTGTACTGCCTGAGCCTGTGGGGTTGGTGGAAAGTGGATGAACCTTCTTGTGATTCTGAGCTCACCTGAGCTCACTTCCAACCATACTGACCTGTACATATATGGCGTGTCCGAGAGATAGCATTCTCTTGTTTTCAGCACTCAGGAAAGTCCACCGGGGCAAGGGACAAGGTTCATTCCCACTTTGTGATTTGTCATGTGACCGTCTAGGCATGTCTAGTTTTTCCTCAGGCTGGCATTTGGCTTTCAGCAAGCTTGCAACAAGCTCCCATTTAACTGCGAATGAACAAAATGAACCAAATGCTGTTTCACTTGGCCACGGCCATGCCAGGGTGTCTTCATAAAAGAGAAAAACCAAGAACAATTACGCAGAAGGCAATGTGGATCTGACTTCAAAGCCCTCCTGGGTTCTGTTCTCCCTCACATATCATCCTTGTCCTCTGTTTTGTTCTGTTGTTCTCTGTCATTCTCGCTATTTTTTTGCAGTCTTTGGAAGACCCTCATTTTCCTACTTATCCAGGCTAGAAATGGGGAGTTAGGACACTGCTTTCAAGAGAAAGCCTCATATCTTCTCCACCTTGGGGGGCAAACCCTTAAGAGAGAAATCCCTTTAACCTGAAGTTTGCTTCCTGTTAGAACACCGACTCCACAGGAGGGCTGGAGATTATTAGTCATTAGGAGAGCAGGTCCTTCTCTAAAAACCTGCCTTCAGCTCCCTTGAGAGAGGGAATCTTCCTCCCACAGCACTCGGCGTCTCGGTTACAGTCTTTTCCATAATGTGCAATATTCAGTGGAATGCTCTTTCTCCCACAAGAATTTAACTCCAGGAGGCGAGTGGCAGAAGCATCTTAAAATCCTATCCCAGCCCTAACACGGTGCTTGGCACGAAGCAGCTATGCAGCAAGTGCTTATGGACTTGAATTTGTTGTTGACTAAATATGAATCAGTAATCCAGCCCGATGTTTTAATGACAAAAATAATAAAAATTACCACTTATTAAGGGCCATTTAGGTGCTTGGCATTTGACATCTATCATTCAACCTCCATGGCACAACTGCAAAAGAGATGACTTATTTCCATTTTAAACATTGGGGATAGAGAAGTCAAGTCGTTTATCTAAGGTGACAGTGAATAGCATGGTTGAGGTTTGAACCCAACTCGGCATGTCTTCAAATTCTCCTTTCAGTTCACACTGCAGTCTTTTTGGCAGTTAGCAGATCAAATCCAGAATGAAGAAGAATAATTGTATTTCTATTTCTAATAAAGATTTACTTATCATAAGCACTGTCCAGCGGCTCTGCCATATTACAGAACAGTGATGACCTTCTTTGCCAAGCATTTAGGGGCATGTAGAGGGTGGGCAAGACTTCTTCCCTCTTCCTCAAATTTCCTTCCACGTGGAGAGGGTTCCACCAGTGCACACCCAGCCTTTCTCTCTCACTCCTCCCCAGGGGAGATGGAATGACTTATTTGGTTGACGAATTTGGGAGAAGGAACTGGGACGCTGACCTGACTCCCATTCTTTTTCCATTTTGGAGCCAAGAGGCTGGCAGGATGCTTGCACTCTGCTCTCCTTCTCCCAGCAGGTGAGTCCTTGGAGCGAGCTCAGGTGAGGAGGTCTGTGATGATCCAGCAAGCAGTTAAGGCCAAGGGGAGGCCCCCATCGTAAAGACCACTGAGGCCTAGGAAGATTGACCAACAATGATATGATATCTTTTGAAACAAGCATGAGATTTGAAGTCAGACAGACCTGGGTTTGAACCTTGAAACCATGATTTCGCTGCTTATTAGCTCTGTGAACTTGGGAAGGTAACCTAATTTCTCTGTAAAGGCGGACAATATTGACCTTCAAAGGTCACTGTGAGGATCAAATAGTATCATTTAGAGCACCTAAAACAGTACACACAAAGTAGGTACTCAATAAACTCATTCAACAACTCTTTTTTTTCCAAAAGTTAGGTTTATTGAATTATAAATACCATAAAATTCATCCTTTTTAGGTCTGACAAACATACAATCATTTAACCACTATCACAATCAAGATACATATTTCACACAGCCAAGGCGTTCCCTCTTGTCTCTTCGTGGTCAGTCCCCCTCTGTTCATCCCCAGGCCCTGGTGACCACTAAGCTGGTTTCCACCCCTATAGTTTTTCTTTTCCAGGATGTCATGTAAGTAGAATGATATAATGTGTAGACTTTTGTGACTGGCTTCTTATACTTAGCATGATCCTTTTGCAGTTCATTCACGCTATCATCTGTTTCAGGTTCTTTTATTGGTGAGTAGTTTTCTAATGTATAAATATACCTCATGTGCTTATCTGTTCATCTGTTGATGGACAGTCAGTCGTCGTCCCGTTGTATCAGGCAATGTCTGAGAGTTCTAATTGCTCCACATCCTTATTAACACTTGGTATTGTCAGTTTAAAAAATTTTAGCTGGTGTAATAGGTGTTTAGTGGTATCTTATTGTGGTTTTAATTTACTTTTCTCCAATGACTAACGATGTTGAGCATCTTTTCATGTGCTGGTTCGACATTTGTCTATCTTCTTGGGTGAAGTGACTGTTCAAATCTTTTGCCCATTTTAAAAACTGAGTTGTTTGTTTTCCTTCTATTGACTTTGACAGTTCTTTATATAGTCTGGATACAAGTCCTATATCAGATATGTGTTTTGCAAATATTTTCTTGTAGTCTCTGGCTTATCTTTTAATTTTCTTAATATTGTCTTTTGGAGAGCAAAACTTGTAAATTTTGATGAAGCTCAATTTATTTTTTATTTTATGATTTGTGATTTTTGTGTCCTTCATAAAAAATTTTCACCTAACCCAAGGTCACAAAGACTTTCTCCTGTATTTTCTTCTAGAATTTTACATGATTTTAGGTTCCACACCTAAGTCTATGATCTGTCCAAGTTAATTTTTTTATATGGTGTGAAGTATGGATTAAGGTTTGTGCCAGTTTGGATATATTATGTCCCCCAGAAAAAGCCATATTCTTTAATGCAATCTTGTGGGGGCAGATTGATTAATCTTTTTGATTAGGGTGTGACCTCTTGCTTGAATGTTTCCATGGAGATGTGACTCAATCAACTTTGATTAAATTCTCTTCATGGAGATATGGACCCTGCCCATTCAGTGTGGGTCTTATTAAGTCACTGGAGTTCTACAGGAGCTCAGAGCAGCTGAGAGATACTTTGGGAAAGATGCTTGCTGACATTGACACACAGAGATACTTGGAAATGCAGCCAGAAGGA